>MU912027.1:9185-92687 GCA_036418165.1 Cooperia oncophora
TGACCTTAACCCCTTCAATTACCTGCCTCGGCGGAGTTCAATAGGGTGGGCTACAGTGCGGAGAATCAACGATCTCGCTTAAACTCCACGCCACCACTGACCGTTCGTGCAGAATCTCTCGATGGCGCTCCTCCAGAAGCTGTGGCCGGACTATTATGATAGTATTTGATTATGCTCTTTAATATGCGTTGGTCGTATGTTTCCCGATAATATTTAACAAAGTATATCTTATGGCGCCTCAAAGGTTCGAGCAAGAAAAAAGTCTTTTTTGCCCCCGCCCCCGCCTGTATGCGCGGCATCGACATCTTATGGTTTCCTGTCGCTGCGCTGCTAGACGCTCAGGACGCTGCCGCGAAGTATGAACGCAGGGTTTGCGTAGTGCTAGTAATCTGACATTGCTGAGAGTTAGTGCTATCTGTGGGAGCAGTCTATTTTTCCTATGCTCATCTTAGTCTTAGCATTAGCTTTGTAACTTAGCGGTGGGTCAGTCACAGATACATCAGTCCAATGCCAATTCCCAGTTCTACTCTATTCAAGCGACTTGAGTGGAGACTCTACACGTTGGTGTCCGAACATATTTGCCGTTTCCAAGAATGAGAAAATACTAGCAAACGACATGCAGCGAGGAGACGTAAAACGGAATGACGGCCCGATACCGGATAATCATATCGTGGCATTGTAGTCGTCGGGAACTGTTTGTTTACTTGGTTGTGAGGAATCAGTGGACAGTTACCAACCCAGGCGCAGGCATAGACGTTGACATAAAAAAGAGAAGACGCTGCAAAAAGACGCTTATGCACCTTTTGACCCTCACTGCGTGAACCTGCAACTGCTTGCAGCCCTCTGCTCACAACCAGCCTTTGGACTTCTCCACCTATAGTACATACTCTCCACATCCCGGAGATATAGAGTGCGTGGCTACGTAATCGCCGTTAAAACAGTCTCCGCGCTCAAGTACACTCCTTATCCCTGAGATGAGCGTAGCGTGGCCATTTGAACTTGCTATAGAACGCGCTGATCTTCGTGATGTTTCGATTTGAGACAACTCATCTTGTTTTGTGCCAGACAAAGACATAAACTCCACTGTAACAAAATGGAAATTACCCCGTAAATCTCGGCCGCGGCCTCAATCCAAGTACGCAGTCACGCCTACCGCCAGGTATTTGAGTGTAATTCGTAGGCGTCCTCCTTGTATAAAATTGTCTTTGAGATTATCTCGACTGCGGCTTCACAATAAGTAGCGGAGGTGCTAAGGCCGTCAAGAGCGCAATCCTGACGCCTCCCTAGTTGTCCCGCCCACCGGAACTTATGGGCATCTCTCTGTTCCCACGTTCAGCTTTCATCTAGTGTTTTTCGTTTCTTTTTCCCACTGTAGATTGTTGTTAGCACTGGATGAGCCAACAAGGGATTACTGAGCCGGAGGAGCAGGATATCGCTTTTACTGGGATAAAATTGAGGCTGTGCCGGAAACTCATGAGAAGCTGCGGTCCCTACCCAGGGTGTTCTCTATGATTTTTTTATTGCTGTTTTTTTCTTCCCTGAGAATTCTTCAGCCACTATGGGTTTGTTACAAACGCCATTCTCCCGTACGCAATCGCGGGAATTTGTCTTTTGTCTTCCTTCATTCGCCAAATTCGATGAATTACTCAGCCGCGCCTCTTCCATCTTCGTGATATGGCAGTGTGCATTGAGACATGGACTGCATGACGTCGCATTTCACAAAAAAAAAACTGGCGATATAATAACAGGAAAGTCATGAGAACTTTCACCGATCGAGACACTTAAAACCCCAATTTTGTTTTGAACTAGTAAATCTCATTACCTGACAAGGAAATTGAAAAAGGCTGCCAGTTTGTAGTAGCGGCTCACTGAGATGTAAAGTGAATTTAGAACACGTTGACGTTTGTTACCATGATAACCAGTCCAGTTCTTGATTTCAGTTCCAACCTATGGAAAAGGACTCGAAGATTATAAAGATGGAGAAAACAAAGAGTTAAGTATGGAGATGAAATAAAAATTACTGCCTATTCGAAAGAAATCATTTTCTGCATAATAACAAAAGTTAAAGGCATAAATGTTCATCTATGCTTATAGTTAGTCGACAGCACATTACGAAAATGATATGAGAGCGACAAGCTCGTGCAGAACACCTTACAGCTGAGCGAACCCATTCTCGTCCATTTCATAACTGAAACCGCGTGATGCTGTCATGGCAGCGTCATCAGCTGGTGCTCTCTACACAACAATTCTATACCGTGCATGTCTAAAGATTTATTGTCAGCGCGGGCGCGGCGACGGCTGTATTTCGTGCGAATGCTGCCTCTCAAAGCCATGAGGCACTATGAATACATGTACAAGGGGAAGGAGGGGGAGGGAGGGACAAAAAGGAACATCCTCTGCTCGCGGCCCTCATCAGGCAAAAGAATACGCAGCACAGATAGCAGACGTGGATACGAGTACCAGGTCGAAATTACCTAAGATGTACTCGGCGTAAAGAGATCAGGCCCTCGTCCATTATCTTCAGTACCAGTCGATCGCCGGCCGACGCCGGCTCTCCTGCTTCTTCTGAGCTCGGCTTCGCCGAGCTGGCCTGGCTTCGCCAGGGCGGCTCCATAATTTTAACCGAACTTTTTCGGTAGTGGGCTGCTCATAAGGTTGTAGTGATCGAATCGTAACAGAGAACAGAGGGAGAAGACGGAGAGAGAGAGACGAGAGAGAGAGAGAGAGAGAGAGAGAGAGAGAAGAGAGAGAGAGAGCAGAGCAGGGTTTGGATCCCGCACAACTCAGCACGTGCTTCTATTTACAGCAGCGGTGAAGTCCGCGCCATGACGCCCATAGAATAGATAAATCTGTAGACAGATATAATGTGTAGTCGGCCAATACAGCGCAGTATGAATAGCTCAGTGAAGTGGGCAGATTTCGCTTCCATCACCTTACACCGGGATGCCTACTGAGGAACGCTTTCCTTTTCAATTAGCATGCGATCCGCTCGCTGAAGTGTTCTTCTTTTCTCCTCGAATTTCCCTGGATTCCTGTTTCAGGCGACATCGACATTATTAGTACCAGTCGGATCACCCGGCTGTCGCCGGGCGCTCCTCCTTCTGTGACATGGCCCGGCTTCGCCGGGCCATGCGGATTTGCCGCCGTGCTAAGCTAAGGATCGTGACCAACCACACTGTTCAAAGGAATCTTCTGCATCAGCAAGAAACTGAAAAGCAGCGCTTGTTCCGTCAAGACGCAGAAGCAGCAGCAGTGCCAACCCCCCCCCCCGCATCACAGAAGGAGGAGAGCCGGCCCTAGCCAACGATCCGACTGGTACGTTCATAACCTAGAGGGAAATAGTGCAGCCTGTTAGGACAGACACTGAAGCAGCCTATAATTTACGCAATCTGTCTTCCTAAAGCGTCTTGCTTTGGAATGCACTCCCGCATTTCAGCAGTGGGACCCTTTAAATGGCCCTCATTAAAGTTGTTGATGGAATGTATTGTGGTAAGAGTGATAAAGTCAGTTGCCGCTGTTCATAACCTCTCTGTAAACAAACCCCATGCATCTGGATATAGAGCTGGCTTAGCGGTCGTTACATGATGTCGTTACTAATGAGCAGTGAGGAATGAGTTCTGTTGGAATCATTGGGTCGTTATACTTGAGTCATATCGATCGCATTGTTGTTGTGAGCGGTGAACGCGATTTTCCCATGTTATCTTTTCACTTTTAGCTCCTATCACTTCCGTACCGCCAATAATATTCCGGTCCCTTTTCACTATCATATCACCCTATATCGGATCCGAGGTCCCATTGTTCTGTAACCTGCGTTACGAATCTGATGACCCTCCCCTTCCGAGGCCACTTACCGTATCTTATCAACTGTTAACACTTTCTGTCTCCGCCAATAATGTTCCCTCCCACACCTTCATCTCCTTACGGATCTGAGGTCCCACTATTGCTGTAACGTGCGCCACGAATTTGATGACCCTCCCCTTCCGAAGCCCCTTATCGGATCTTATCAACTGTTATCACTTTCTATCATCCGCCAATAATGTTCGCGCTCCCACACCCTATATCACCTCTCGCGATCCAAGGACCCACTGCTCCTGTGAGCCGCACCTATGAATTTGTGGTCCTTCCTTCTAATGCCCATTATCAGATCTTATCAGCTGATATCGCATCCTGTCACCTACCTATGATGTTTTCGTCCCACTCCCTATTTCACTACTCGGAAACACCGTTCCACTGCTGCTGTGGCCCGCACTATGGACTGGGGGACCATCCTCTTTGAACGCCTCTTATCGAATCTTATCTACTGATATCACATCCTGTCACCCAATGTGATGAGGGGGTGTGAAGGGAACCAATGGTGTCCCGTCACACCCCCTCATCACTTCCTGGAATCAACGCTTCTCTGCTACTGCGGACAGGTGTTATGATTTTCATGACACACACACAAACACATACACACACAGACACACTTTGCGGATTATATATAGTAGGATGATAAGTTCATTTTCTAGAGTAGGGCTATCAGGGGAAGCGATGGCTAAAGGAAAAGTATGCACACTGAGCCTTTGATACTTGGGGGTATAGTGATAAGAGACGTAATGTTAATGGCACCTTATCCTTTCTTATCAATTGTTAAGATCCTGTCACCCGTTATCAATGTCCCTATCACTAAAACTCTATAACTTGGTAGTGTAAAGTCTCCAGCAATTTGACTGAACAGCATTGACAACGTTCCTTATCAGCCCCTATCAGCTGTTTACACATCACTTGGCGTGTCCCCATCTCCCACTCTATATCATTTTCTGAAATTAATGCCTAGTTGATGCTGTGATCCGCGTTATGAGTATGGTGACCTCACCATTCTAACCCCCTCTTATCAAATCCTATCAGCTGCTATCTCATTCCCTGTCACCCATTAATAATGTTCCTGTCTCACGTCCTATATCATACCTTGGAACCAATGTCCAACTGTTACTGTGTCCCGCAGTATGGGGCTCGTCACCCTCCCTTTCTATGTGCTTATCAAATCTTATCAGGTGCTATCACATTCTATCACCCACCAAAAGTGCCTCCCGTCTTGCCACGTATATCACTTCTTAGAATTGTCGCCATATCTTTTCTGGGACGCTCGCTATGAATTTCGTGACAGACAAGACAGACGCACACACAAAACACACGCCCGGCTTCGCCGGCCGATCCTCCTTCCGCGTGGTGAAGTGGGTCCCTGTGAGAAGTTTTCCATGTGAGGAGGCCGATCCTCCTTCGCGTGTGAAGTGGGTCCCTGTGAGAAGTTTTCCATGTGAGGGAGGCCAGTCGGATCGGCGGCTTCGCCGGCCGAATGGTCGAAAGAAATATCATTTTGAAAAATTACCGCACTTTACCGTTTCACTTCTAGTATATACCCCCCCCCCCTTAGTAGACAGCCATCAAAATTTTCTATGCGGCACTGCCAACTATTGCCGACGGTACCAACCATTTGGTATACTCCCTATGATTATCCCCTTACTATGTTCATCTGCCATACCACTGCTTAGTTTCAGCTCACTCCCCATTTCGTGGGGTTTTTTCGGATGCGTTTCGAGGTTTTCGTCCTCGACATCGTCCACTTCGGCGAACGCTCCGCCCATCACGGGTGTGCTTCATTAATTCCGTCCGCCAACGGGTTGCCTATCGTTTGCCACTTCTCCCACTCTCCGAGCTTTTTTGGAACCAACTACGAATTTTTGAAAGTTTCCTAGCAGGCACCGCTTACCTACAGAACGCCCTGCACAGAATGGGTTTGTTTCAGTCATTTCGTCCGCGAACTGATTGCCTATCATTTGCCACTTTTTCCGCTCTCGGGCTCTTTTGGAACCGAACTGGGAATTTTTGAAAATCTCGAAGCAAGCACCGCCCTTCTGTAGAACGCCCCGCCAAAATGGGTTTGTTCCAGTCATTTCGTCCGCGAATTAATTGCCTATCGTTTGCCACTTTTCTCCGCTCTCGGGGCTTTTTTGGAACCGAACTACGAATTTTTGAAATATGAAGCTCACAACTATGCGCACGCGCCGCCCACAGTGGGCGGGGCTTAGCCTAGTTCACGTGTGTTTCGTACATCTTGGCCCATGCCCTACCCATCCCAACCTTGACCCGCCCCTGAGACTGGCTCTTCAGGTAGTTCCGAATTTCGACAGACAGACAGACAGACAGACAGACAGACAGACAGACAGACAGACAGACAGACAGACAGACGTCGCCGTTTATATATAGTAGGATGCATTCTGTCGTCTTAAAGCGCGTTGCTTTGAAATGCACTCCCGCACCGAGCAGTGGAACGCTTCAAATAGCCCTCACGGTTGTTGATGGAAGATAATTGTGGTAAGGGTGATTAAGTGTATTGATGCTCTTCACAACAACTCTGTAAACAAACCCCATGCATTTGGATTAGAGCTAGCTTAGCGGTCGTACACGATGTCGTTACTAATAAGCAGCGAGGAATGAGTTCTGTTGGAATCATTGAGATCGTTATACTTGAGTCATATCGGTCGCATTGCTTTTGTGAGCGGTGAAGCGGATTTTTTATTACCTTGTCACTTTTAGCTCCTATCACTTCGCTCACACGCTAATAATATTACTGCCCCATATCACTACCATATCACCCTATATCACCTCTCGGATCCAAGTCCCACCGTTGCTGTAATCTGCGTTACAAAATTGGTGATCGTCCCCTTCCGAGGCTCCTTATCGAATCGTTATTCAATTGTTATTACTTCCTGTCACCCACCAATAGTGTTCCCGTCATACCACCTGCATCGCTTCTTTACATCAATGTCTCACTGCTACTGGGACGGGTGCTATGAATTTCGTGACACACAGACAGACGCACACATAAACATTCACACACACACTAGTGAATTACACAGGGGGGGGGGGAGCAAAAAAAGTCACTTCGACCGAGTCACATATCAGCAAAGTTTTCGCAGCCCAGAGAGACGACGTGGATACGAGTACCATGTTGGGAGATACCCAAGATGTTCCTCGATAAGCAGGAACTGGCCCTCGCCCATCTCCTTCATGTACACCAAAATATGAGGTCATCTCCAGTCGCAGCCTGACTGGAGAAGACCTTTGGAATTCATGTCACCTCCAAATAGTTGCGAAACTTCTAGTGTGGAGTCACCTATGCGTGGCTACCAGGAGACCACTACTCTCAACCTGGAAGACCTCCAACATCGAGCAGCTCCGACAACGTCGCTACGGTCTAAGACATCATCTTCACGGCAGTCGCCAAGGCGCGGGTTGATGGTATGGACCGGACGCACCTGAAATGAAAAGACCAGTATTTTCTTCGTGGACCTCGGGCTGAAGCTGAGCGCTGGCGGTTACATCGACCAACTCAAGAAGAATACCTTCGCCACATGTCGTCGCCCGTACCTTCTTGGAAACTTTGTACTGCTACAGCATTGGGTGTGACCACGTGGAATCGAAGGGCGTTGGAGAAACTTTAATATGGTGGTAGAAATGTCCGATCAGAGTTATAAAGTGTAACTTATAGCGCCTCCAAAGTCAATGAAGCAAAGTGACTTTTTTAGGCCCCCCTGTATAGAGTAGGATTGCTTTAGAACATCTCACCCTCTCACATAACGATCATGATATGCGTTTTCCGCGCCAGATCATGACGTGCGCCTGAACATCACGCGGCTAAAGTAAGCTTCGTAGGAGAATAGCACCTCCCGAGGTAGATAGTCGAGTCAGTTGGGGAGGTGTCAACAGGGACGGCTCTACCAGTGCTTCAGCGGCTGTTTTGCTTTACCAATGCTGACCAGCTAGCGATCTGTTTGGGAACAAAACAACCAGTGGTAGAAATATCACGAGTGGTCATTCCAACTCAATCGGAGCGGCCCCAACTGATTGTGATACTGTAAACTGTACCTATGCAAGAGTTGCTGCAGAAAGTATCGAAATCCGTGAATAAATCCGATTTGGACGGTGTTTACAACAATGAATTCTACAGTAATACTCTATTTCATAGAAGCGAGATCCGAAGCGGTTCATATGGAGGTTGGTTCGAAACCACAACTAACTCACTGTTTCTTGCTCTGGTGTTCTCCTTTTTGGGTGTGTCCTCAGTCTCTCCCTCTCTTTTTTTCCTAATATTTCGTTTCTTTATTCCTCACTGCTATTCGCTTTTTTTCTTTGTTTGTCTGGGGAGGGACTTTTATTTCCTCTTTGCGAAATCTTCTATTGGGAATTCTCTAGTTAAAAGTGCACAAGGACGGTACTGGTCAGTAGCGATATCCAGGCGCCGTCTTCATACTCTACTCGCACAGCCGCACAGCCAGCTACCAAACACACCACTTGTCTGCGCACCCTCACTAGTGATTGTTCTCTACCACTGATGGGTGACTGCGTATTTCGCTGTGGGATCGAGTATCAACAGGAGCGCTGCACCTTCAGGATAGAGCGAATGGGTATGGAGAGGCGCTAGGGTACCACTGATCTAATAATCAGGTTCAAGTGCACTTCTTAGCGCGGAAAGTGGCCCACTGCTACAGCTGAGTATCCGTTCGCCTTGCACCTGACAAGGACCGTCCTCCGAGGTGTCTTCAAAGGCAGAGTCCTGATCACAAACGGGTAGAAGGGTTGAAGTAGGGATGCCAGGGGGCGAGGAAGCTTAATAGAAAGAAAAGAAGCAAAGAAAAAACTGTCGCAAATGCTTACAATAAGATCCCCTTCAGAGCGAGTTTATAATAAGTGACAGCGAAGAAAGGATGTGACAAGACGAGATTACCGCATTACCGTGATGTTGCGGTCGAGGCCCTCGTTCTCCACTCTTTTCCCTCCTCCTCTCCTCCTTTTCTTCCTTCCTTCTCTCATTCCTCTTCCTTATTTTCATTTTTCTAAATGCTCAACCAGAAGGTGCAATGAGGAAGCACATCTGGACCCTCGCAGCGAGAGAGGATCCGGTTCACAGAAGCCCTGTATCACTTGTCGATATGGTCGCCGTTTTCCAGCTGATTTCTTATGAAAAAAGAATGCCCCTTCTTATGTACTTCGTCTCCTCTTAATGAGGATGGGTAGAGCGGTGAAGGGCCGTAAGTGTGGTTTCAGTGAGAGGAACGAGAGCGTAGGCACTTTCTCCAGTAGCTTTTAGGCCGCAAAAGAGCTGAAACAGCTTCCACCGCAGGTCAGGCTACTTGCTCACGGATGGAGAAGGGCTTCATAGCTATCGCATAGTGTGCCTCTGAAGGACACTGTCGCGGATGTGACGGTCGCCGTTGGGCGCACCTCGCGCCCCGGCCCATCCGCGCTCGGGGCATGCGCTTCACGTGCGCCGTGGTGCCGCCCCCTGCGGTCGTGGTCAGTATAGGACGTCTTCGCGGCTGGCAGCCGGTGCCGGTCGGTTGTCACCGGGTTACGCGGTGACAGCGCCAAAGGCGGAGGGGTGAACTCCACTCCGAAGTTGGAGACAGCCCGAGCGCCGGCCATGAGCCGGCCGATGTCCATCCCCTGCTCCCCGACTGGGAGCAGCCTCTACTCCAGCCCCAGTCAGGACATCGACGACCGCATGGAGCGATGAGGAGTACCGCCGGCAGAAAGGGGGCACAATACGTATGAAAGGGATGAAGCCGAGCAGGCCTATTGCGTACCCAAAGGGGCAAGGCCACGGGCCTACTGCCTGGTCAGCAGCTATGGAACGAAGCCCATGGAGAACGGCTGCCAGGGGAGAACATCCATTGTAGTGCGGTAGTTCGTATAATAAATGATGTAGATTATTCAATGTTCTCCTCAATATTATAATGGTTACACTCTGTAGGTTTACCTGTGTTTCTATTTGTTGGTGTTGTTACCATTGTGGTTGGCATACGGTCTCGTGCGGCACGGTGGAGACGCCATGGACGGTGGGGGGTCGGTAAGATGGAACCCTAGGAAAACCTATGGTCCCCGGAGGGTCAGGTCTACGCTTCCTGCGCGGGTGCGCAAGAAGGGTGTGGTAGAGCAATGGGACGGCGGGAGCCGCGGTTACCACCGACGTCGATCGCGACAGTATTCTGCCAAGGGTTCGCGGCAGACACAGTACTATCGCACAATACCTCCCCAACTATTATAACAGGAACGGTAATGCTTTATAAGCACGCCGAACGAGACCTTCAGTACGTCGGTTACACATCTTCACAATACGTTGCAGTAGCAAAAAGAGTAAAATGCCGTCAGCGGTAAGCGTTGCCGACTCACTGCAGTAACTTTTTCAGGTCATTGCCATTATGGCAATAGTTGTCCCATTTGTGTCATTTTTTGCCTTTTTGTGCACAATTTTTACTGCTTATCAATCTTTACAATACCGACATATGGTCGAAGATGCTGAAAACCAAGTAATGGACCTGCTTGACGAGGTTTGCTGAATTCATAATAAAGTGGCGTGCTGACCATTCGACGACATCTGTGGAACGAAAGGCCTAGGAACAGACTCTCAAGAAATTTGCAGATTTCGCTTCTTTTTCCCCCTTCTTCGCGGTTCTAAAGTGACTGACGAGGGGCCAAGGGACAAAGGTCGTTCAGGTCGTGGTGAGCTTTTCAAAAACGGTTCTTTGCATGATGCAAGGGTCCATGCAAGGACCACAAAGATAGGGTTTCATTTTTGCTAAACGGCGTTGGGAATGCCACAAAAGGTTCGAAAAGGATGGGCTATTTAAACCACCTTATTCAGCCCCGTTCTAGCTGTAGCGTTGAGAATGCCGAACTTTGAGTAGACAAGGAAAACAACGCAGAATAAGGTCTAAACCCAAGTACTTCACCTGGGGTGCCGTGAGCTACATTGGGGTTTCATCGTCATTCCCGCATGCTTCTTCAACGGCTCCAGCATCTCACTCGTCGCAATGGACGGATGGTGTATGGATAGTGCGACGAACTTTCAATCTGCGGTGACTGTGGACCAGGTCCCCTTGTAGGTATTTTTTTGCATTCTTCATATTTCTTCCTTCTTGAGTTCCTGTGTGCCCGTTAATGGTATAAGCCGCATATATGCCATTTCAGGGCACATTCTATTAACTTATATTTAACCCTCAAAGTACGATGTTTTGGTTGGCGATGTTCACCAATTGCCAAATACTTATTCCTGTGCAGGTTATCAGCCAGACGTATCGCCAGTTTTGCGCGCCCAGATTGTATATGTATATGGGTATGTAGTGGGGACGCTTGGCTGGCCGTTGGATAAGTTGACGTGCACCCATGAGCATTTTCGACTCCGACCGATTTTGAGTTCAACGAAGGAGATACTATTGTTCCTTGGATGGCCATGTCTCTAAGCAGATCTGATCCACAAGCATCGTAGATTGAGATTCGGTAGCACTATCCACTACACCATCGGTCCACTGAGACGAGTAAGATGCGGGAGTCGTTGAAGAAGCATGCGAGAGACAACGAATCTTCAACGTAGCTCATAGCATGCTAGGTGAAGTTCTTGGATTTTGACATTCTTCTGCGATGTTTTTCATGTAAAGTTAATGTTCACCTCATAAATTATACACTTTCAACGCACGGAGCTGAACAAGGCGTTTAAATAGCCTATTCTTTTCAGGTTCTTTTTCGACCCTTTTTTGGCATTCCCAATGGCGTTCAGCCCCTCACCTTTGTAGTCTTTGCAAGGGCCTCTACATCATGCAACAAACCGTTTTTACAAAGCTCACCACGACCTAAAGGACCTCCCTGGTGTCTAGTGAGTTGAACGCATGCCACTCTGGGCAGCGTACAACATTGTGATGTGTGAAACTGCCGTGTCAGTACGGCTCCTCCCTTCGGAAAAGGATCCTGTTACGACCTCAACCCGGAAAAGGATCCTGGTACGACTCCCCCTACTTTCTGGCTTTAATTGTTTGCTCTGACGGGAAGGATTAGATACGTAATGTCTTACAAGCGCTTGCGGCCGCGTTATGATCTTGGTTTATGCAAATTAGTGGTGGAGCAGATCTGTTGGCCGAGTGGAAATCGCGGATTTTTTTCTGCGGCCGATAGCTTTTTTAGGTGTGTCGCATCTGAGAAACGGAAGGCGGCATGTTGAAGTATCGAGGCAATGTCTTAGAAGTGTGAGGCGCCTTCCACGGGCCGTGGAAGGGCCTCACTCATTCGAGGACCAGATATATTACTGACGCCATATTTTCAACTTCTGTATCGTCGCCATCTGGGCAGTTGATTATCTGGCCCAAGCGACGCGACGCGGCTGCGGCGCGTAGCGACCGCGGCGATCAGGTTTCCACCCTAATTTGAATTTTCTCCCTAATTTTCACTGTATTCTCTATTTTTTGAGTAATTTCCATTATTGTTCGTATGGGGTACACTGGAACGTGAATTTCTTTCTTTGTCTGTATAATGATGTGTTTTTCGCGATTTCTTTAGGCATTTGTTTGCTTGTTTAATCGTTTAATTGTTCGCAAACGTTGGAAAAACTCAATCATAATTTACCTTGTGAAGACAGGGAACGCTAACATTGAACAAAGCAGCCAAAGACAGTGAAAAATAGGGAGAAAATGACTAAAACAGATTAAAAATAGCTCATAGCGGCAAGCAATTCCTACGCACGCGGCCTCTGTTGCGCGGCCCTTTAAGGACCGCCTTAAGGCTGCGTTTATACTTTGCGGCAGCGTAGCGTAGCGCAGCGCAGCGTAGCGGAGCGCTTCCAGCGTACGCCAGCGGCAGTGCCGAAGAGAGGATGCATATCGATCTATCTTGTCCAGCGTCACCAGCCGGCACGCTAGCGTACGCCAGCGTTTCTCCAGCGTTTCACCAGCGTTTTGCTAGCGTTTGCAGCGGCAGGGGAGTAGAGACTATGGGAGAGCTGGAGGGTACAAAGCACATCGATTGCGCGTATCTCACTCGCCCTTAGTCTCTACAATGCACATCGCTTCTGCGTCTTCGACGGCCCCATAGTCTCTACAATACACGTCGATTCCGCGTCTCTGCCGGCCACATGGTCTCTACTCCCTGCCGCTGCAAGCGCTAGCAAAACGCTGGTGCCGCTGGAGAAACGCTCGAGAAAAACGCTGGTGAAGCTAGATCGATAGCTATGCTTCCCGTGCCCTCGCTACGCCAGCGTGCGCTAGCGTGCCGCTGGTGAGCTGGTGAAGCTAGATCGATATGCATCCTCTCTTCGGCACTGCCGCTGGCGTACGCTGGAAGCGCTACGCTACGCTGCGCTACGCTACGCTACGCTGCCGCAAAGTATAAACGCAGCCTAATCAACTGCCTGGATGGTGAGTGTACCTCATCGCGAACCGTACCTTCAAATAAGGCCTGCCCCCCCCCCCTTCATAGGTGAAGAGTGTTGTAAGAGAGGGTTGGTACAGTCATGAAGAAGTTTTGAGTGTGCGTCTACCAGCGTCTACCAAGGACCACTAGCATTCTGAGCGTCTGGCAGCGTCAGCGACTAGGAAAGTATAGATATCGATATAGCGTCTGCCAGCGTCTACCTGCGACCCCACCTCACCAGCGTGAATAGAGAGTGTGAGGAAATAGGAGGGTAGCGAACAGCTCGATTAGGAGTCGGTGAAATTGCGGCGTGTGCACCCGCACTGTAGTACCACGCAATACCGTATTATGCCACATAATTCTTTGCTTTAGCATAGGTGCGGTGTTCCCGGTCGCTGGTGGAAGCTGGTGGACGCCGCCGCAAAATATGAACGCACACTAAAGTGTTATCATTCTCATACGATTTTGTTTTCCTGGAGATCCGATTATTCCTAGCTGCATGAAAGCATATGTATGTCCTTCTCATGTGTACAAGTTCAGGCTATGCAAATTATGATCCCTATAGGAATCTGCAAACGAATCTGCCCGACAAAAAATATGGCAGTTGCTGCCTGTGATTCAAAAAGTGAGCACAAGATTTTATGCAAGAAATTGTTCAAAAAAGCCTTGGAAGGAGGCATTTGTAGCAAGGTCCTCAAAATACGTCTTAAAGATTTGGGACTGGTGAAAGGCACATAATTTCGCCTTGAAATTTAAAGAAGTCGGGAGCACAGTTCTCGTTGGTCGTGTGACCAGAGACAGTCAACAAGAAGACCTTTTGATTGGTTTGCCTTTTTTTCTGAGACAATAAAGAGGAGGAATACGCCCATACAGAAGTTCATGACTTCGATCACACAGTCAGTCCCATATGCATTCATGGTGGGTGCGGTTATACTCTGAGGGTCCAGGATAACTTTCGGGCTCGGAATAAGTTGTATCTCGTTAGCACGCGCGCCTCGTACGAGTGCTACTCGCGGCCAGCACATGCGGCTGCGTAAGGCTGTTCATACTTTGTGTCCACAAGCGACCAATGCGTTCACCAGCGTTCCGGGCGTCCCTCAGCGTCAGCGACTAGTGAAGAACAGATATCGATCGAGCGTCTGCCAAGTCCACCAGCGACCGGCAGCAAACTGCTGGTAGAGACGATAGGAGGGTATAGGGCATGTTCTGCCGCTGGGGGAAATTTGCAGACACCCCCCCCCCGTTTCCCCATCTTACCTAACACTTTTTCTAAAATTCTCCAACATCTACCACTTTTATTAGCTGTCTGCTACTCTCCTATAGCGCCTAAGCGAGTGGACGGAGCTGGTTCCTGATAATATATATTGCAGAAACACACCACCCTTCACCATACTCTTTCAGCAGAGCGGAACTTCAGTCCAGAATGAGGACGCTCCTGCCGCTATCCTCGCGCGTTCTAGCGATATACCCCCAAAGATGTGCGCGGTTATGACTTTTGCTCAATTCCAGAGAGGAAATTAGTAGTGGAAGTCTCATCTTGAACATTTGAACGAGTCGAGTCGCGTCTCATCTTGAACATTTGAACGAGTTGAGTCGCTGAAGCGCAGTGCCTGACTTGCTGGCTTTGCAAAATAGGAAAAGCCCAGGAGCTGTGGGTTGGGGCTGAACTTCGAATTTAGGCCAGGTCAACAGCCGTAAATGGGGTCGTGCTTAGTGACCATTTATTCTCACAACCTTCGCATGAATTGCTCGAAAAGAGCAGCTAAAAGTACAAGAAATCCAAGAACATGACGATGTTTTCCCCATTGCAGAGATCGAGTTTACCAGTTCCGCCGTAATAAAGACATCACCTCGGTAGCAGACTGACACATGGAGTGCAACTTTTACCTGCACATACAAAATGCCTTCCAGGACCATACTGTAACGCACCGTCAATGATCTAATCTCACCATGCTCTTTTCACGCAAAGCTACTTTATCACCGACAGATAAGCACCCAAGAACTCATTCTTTTGTATTCAAGCTAATGTGAACAAGCAAAAAACTGTTCTACAAGAATTAGAATACCCTGAAGACCTTTCGGCTGCACTCGCAAATGAAGAAAAATTATACGGAGAATTTGGTGGTTCGTGTTCATTTATTTATTGCGCTTATGTCAAATTCCGTTTTGTGAATGAGAAAAGCTTCGGATACTGCTCAATCTTCCGCTTATCGGACAAGGAGCAGATCCACTGCCTAGTCATTTGAAGGTAATGGACACTTTGGTTGGAGGCGAACGTTGTCGCCGACGTCATTGGTGGAGCTACCAGGTAGAGCCTGCCTAGCCGCCCTCCTTTCGACCAGTGACGCTGGCAACAACCGCCCGCCTTCAATCCACAACCATCAAAGGCAGAACTCGTAATGAGTTCATGAAAACTTCATTGATAGCGGGGTAGGTACAGTAGTGCATCTGCTAGTTGATTTGCCCATCAAGAAAAAAGGCGGGGAAGCCGTTGAGAAAGCTCCAAATAAGGCTCTACTTGTGCCAAGCAAGAGATAAAGGATCGACCTGGTTATTGGGCGAGAGCTCAAGGAAAGCTGCAAGAGAGCATGCAAACGAATGAGGGCTTGGATAAGACACCTATCAACTTGGGCGGAGTCACTGAGCAACCTCCCAAATTATCACCGCTACCTCACCACCCTCAGACGTTTAAACAATTTTGTTTGTTGCAGTTCACACTACCTCTTCACACGAAGAGTTTGGATAATTATAAATAATCATGGAAATAATCATAAATTTCTCTGCAACTAGAATCGGCTGTAGGGAGTGTTGAAGCTTGTCCCTAACGCGTTACTCAACAATCAAATAACTGTCAAATAGAGTGGTTACTGCTGCAACTTGCATCCAGCAGAGAAGAATCTATCAGAAGTTAGTGACGACGAATTGGCACAGAGAAACTGCTCTAGCATCAAGAAAGCCATGGGGTTCTTTGACACATCTGACGCCGCGTGCATTGCCGCCTATGCAGGCTCTTGCTCCCCTTTCGTGTGTTTGTCTTTTGCCTGCAATGCACACATTCAAGGCTGTTACTTACTAATTGTGGCGACTATGCTAAAACTTCTGCTTACCGGGCAGTTGCGTTCCCTGTTACGCTACCGAGGCCACTTTTGACCACTCAGCGCAATGGCTATTTGTGCCATAACCTTACAGCACTCACACTTTCAACGTGATGAGCAGCTAACAGCTTGAAACTTGTAAAAAGCCTTCAGCCTTGCGGTTCACTGCCGATATCGGCTGACCGGCTCATCACGTTGAACGTGTGAGTGCTGTAAGGCTATGGCACAAATAGCCAATTGAGCTGACAATGAGTGCTCAAAAGTGACCTCGGTAGCGTAATAGGGAATGCAACTGCCCGGTAAGCAGAAGATGCGGGTTCGAATCCCGTCCGTGTTCCGACCTTTGCCCATAACTCAGCATTCGTGATAGCTTTCGGATCGCGTACTGCGCCGTTAAACCAGTTATCAAACCATAACAGCTTGAAACTATGCTAAATGTTTTGAGAGTTACTCGTCAGAGTTTCTGAGAGTGTTCTTGAAGGGTAACAGCTTTTTGAAAAAAACTTCAAGAAAATCAGTAAAATAGCGCGCTCCAGTTCTGAAAGGCAATGCAGCTGAATCAGAACCTACTAAATTGTGTCAGTACAAGGTTTGGGATTGTTTGTTAGAAACAATAGTCTTATTCGACATGAAGACGACAAAATTGGAAGGCTAAAGACAGCTCCCGCGATCAAGTGGCCGCGAAAGGTCTCCGTGCATTTGACATCGTTCCAGCATTCGCGGAGGACATACCACTTTCGTCACTCGAAATAGCGAGATAAAGAAGCTCAAAGGAGCTAGAGACGCGTGAGAATTGCAACCATGATTACCTCACTCTGCGTGACAACGGCATACAAACGGAACTGCGTGTGTATACTGAGTTGCCTGGACCGTCGTAGGGTAGTTTTCTGTGCTCTTGTCAAAAATTGGTTGAACGATGAATCCTTGATTGGGCTTGCCGACGTCCGACAAAGTCGTACAAGGCGTCCACTACTGAGGAGGTCTCTGTTAAGAAAGCTTTCAAGTTAATTTTTTCCGATTATTTGTGGGCTACTGGTTCATGATTGAGGCCTACTACCAGCAGCACTAGATCGCGAGAGTGTCTTTAAACCTAGAATCCTGAACGGTACTGAGAAGAAAGGGGTGGGTCATTCTGACACTTTCTTAGGGGTGAGGTCGTACCAAGGGGCCTATTTTCCTCAACTGATTATGAACGAGTCGTGAACGTGAACATTGTGTGAGCAATGCCGCCACAAGGGCATAAATGGTGCACAAACCAACTTTCAAATATGGTCATCCTTTATTTTTCAGAACAGAAGGTCGAGACAAACAGGGAAGCTGCTTGTCGCGCAGCGGTTGAATTGGCTATAAGAGGTGCACGCAAACTCTCAAGAGGTAAAATTAAGCAGCCTGAGAGTAAACCTAAAGGGCAGGTCAGTATTAACTCCATGTTTGACTAAAGGTATTTTTCTTTAGAGGCTGTCTAGAGGCGATTAGTGACGGAGGGAGAGCTAAAGGGAATATTCCCGTGTCAACAGTAAGGCTGCGTTCATACATCACCACAGCGTGCACCAGCGATCAATAGCGTCCACCATCGTTCCGAGCGTTCCTCAGCATTAGCGACTAAGAAACTATAGATATCGATGCAGCGTCTGCCAGCGCCTGACAGCGTCTACAAGCGTCTGCTAGAGTCCACCAGCGACCAGCAGTGTCCAGGGGTGGGGAGTATGGCACGATAGGAGGGTAGCAAACAACAGCTACCCTTCTATCGCCCTATGACTCGGTGGTTCAACACCTTTATTCTCCTATTCTTCCAACAGAGCAAAAAGCGCTCTGGCTATTCCAGAGCGCTTAAATATGCCAAAACATTACACCAATGAAATCTCCCATTCAATCAGCCAAGAATGCATAAACATTGCATAGAAAGTCGCGATTGCTCGCGACACCCTAAACACTCTACCAGCAGTCTGCTGCAGGTTGCTGATGAACACTAGCAGAGACGCTACGGTCACTGATGGACGCTGGTCGACGCTGTAGATGCTGACAGCCTTTGGCAGACTCACTGACTCACTTATTATTCACTTAAGTTACTTAGGCGACCTGTTCTTCAGCATGGTGGTTGACCTTGCGCGGGTTCCTACTTCTTCTCTATTGATCTCTGTATTAAGTCTTGCTTGTGGTGCTTAGAGACCTTAAGAGAAATCTGATCATAAACATTGTTGCGATAGGCCAGAGAATCTGCCCAGCGCAAAGGAAGGCGGCCCAGCGCTCGCTTCTTGTCACGCGGGTGCCTTCCGTCTTCCGCCATTTCTCCTCATCACATGGCTGGCAAATCCATGTTTTGTTCGTCCACGTAAAGTACAACGTCCTTGATCTTCGACATGGCTCTAACGTCTGAGTTGTGAAGTTTTAATTCTTGTCGACGGCTTAACGTCAGGCCTACTAGGCGGCGCTCGATGCTTGAGTAGCTTTTAACCGTCTTTCGCTCGCTTTCGTTGGAGCCCAGTTTCTCCCGCGTAGTTAAGGGCGGACAGCACTGTTGTATTGAAGAGGACCGCACGGAACTTGTGATTCTTGGTATCTTCCACGACGCTATTCATAGAGTAGAATGCTGCCCATCCACCTTTGCAGCGCCTCGCTAGCTCTCCGGTTTAGTCATTCCTTAGTTGGCTGCCGGGGTACACGTATTCTTCAAAGTTCTCGATTGGGTATCCTTTCAGCGCTACGGTTGCTCCTCCGGCGAATCGATTTCGCATGACTTTCGTTTTTGAGATGTTCATCGTTGACCCATGCAGACTCCCTTGCTGGGACGATTCAGCATCTCGGAAGCTTGGGAGCTGGTAATCAGGACAATGTCGTCGGCGAATTGCAGATGGTTCAGAAGAGTACCGTCAATGTTCAGTCCAATCACAGCGGCGTATAACGGATTCCAAACATGCGGAGAACAGATTGGGTGAAATCGGATCACCTTGTCGCACACCTTTCTCAATTGGTACCACCACGTCGTTGAAGAATGGGCGGAACGTGGTGGTACAACTGGTGTAACATTCCTGGAGCAAGTTTATGTAGATCTTCTCAATCCACTCTTCTAATGCTTCCCAAACTTTCATTGACTCTACTGAATCAAACGCTTTCTTGTAGTCGACGAATGTACGCAGGCAGACTCTGGATTGATATCCATTCTTTACTAGTCGTTGACGCTGCCGGACGCTCAGAACGCTGGTGGAAGCTGTCGCAAAGTGTAAACGCAGCTTGACAATAAGAGAACGCTCTCTCATGATAGCATACAACTCGTGCAAGGGGGCATAATTGATTTGCATATAGACGGCAAAGTGCTAAATAGCTCAATTGTGAAGAAAAACGAAGAAAAAACATGCCAACTGCCGTAGATAGGGCCCCATTTCGATCCCAGCTTGTACGCACCCGTTAACTACAAATCCAGTTCTAGGCCCCCATCCACACAGCTAGTTCCCCAATAAGACCTCTACGACCGTACAAGTGACGGTTTCCATGCGTTTTCGTCCTGCAGCTTCGATTTTTACTGAAAGGCGAGTCTTGCAGGCGGAGTCTGGAGGCGGAGTCACTGAGAAAAAGGAAGCGTCACTGAACCTAAATTGCGTTATAGCGCCCCTCCCTTACAAATTTGTGCCGCAATACCGGTGCAATGTTGTTCGTCGCGGACCGCGCTGGCCTCCCGACGCTATATTTTCGGCTTCTATACCTGATCGCGAACCGTGCCTTTAATTTCGCCGATGTTCACGAAATCAGTTGAGTTCGGTAGCCATTGTATATATGTGAATGTTCCGATTTCGGGCAGACTCAGCATATACATGTAAGACACCGCTGTACTTTATTCCCCGGTGTAAAACGAGCACCTTCCTAGAGAGGTTCAGAGCCGCCCCCTCGCTTTAAATTAAGCTGGTCGTCTCAAAACGCTAGATTGTGCACTTGAACTGTGCTCCGCCCTATTGTGGTCCATTGTAACCGTGGCACGTCCTGCTGCTGGGGATATTTTTGATAAATACGACCCCCTCCTTAATTCCCTCCTCTGATACGACGCTTTGCCCTTCCTTATCCTACTTACCAATTTCCTAGATTTCCCCCAAGTTTTTCCTCCAAATTCGCTGTTGGGGGGAGGAGGGGACGGAAGAGAGGTCATCAGCAACCAGCTACTAGTTTCAACCATCAGTAGTAGTAGTTGTATAGGACTTTGGCACCACCACCAACTTGTGGGGGGGGGGGAACACTACCCTACGAAGAGGTAAGTTTTTATGGAAAATTACGTTGCTTAGGAAAGGATATTTCCAATTTTCGAAATTAGGGTGCAAAGTTGCTCAGTGGCACCTCTCTTACTGAACTGAGTGACTCCTCCTCCAGTTTCTTTCTACAAAGCATGCCTTCTAGCAGAACGAGTGCTACAGAGTAGGCAGCATGAAATGGATGCTCTACTGCCCCTTACGAGGTCTTCGGGTCCATTACAAGGAATCGCCGGTTGGAATATGGTAGAGAAGATGTCAAACATCTGTGAAGAAAAAATGCCGAATGGAGCGAAAGCGATGCCTTCAATATCTCGTCCAGCCCTCATACAATCATATGGTAAAGGGTAAACCACCGAGTCCTGCGACTGATTCCTTAGAGGCAGTTGGCACACGACTAGGATCATACGCCTGGGAGGACGGAATCCCGCGATCCTGAGCAGGCGCTGCATAGCGGCTTCTCTAAGGAAAGTGCCGTTATAAGGTCCCTATCAAGCCACAACATACCGACCCAAGCCTGCCGCGCCCGCACGCCCACAAAAGGACGACCGTTCCTGACGCTCGTACTCGTTCACTTGCTAAGCAAATTATGAAGCGAAGGGATTGGTGTGAAGCGACCGTTATGCTGCGTGCATATAGCACGCATATGCAGCCGTATCTCCGGTAGCGGTTATTGGCAAGATGTCTGCAGGAAACTCGTCCAAAATTGATTTCTAACACATTGAAAACAGAGGCTTTGTCTTCGCAGGATTTTTACTGTTTCCCCCCCCCCTCTCGCCATTGCCCCACTATATAGCTCCCTACAACATTTTCGGCCGAGTGGGAAACCATCGTGCCAACTGCCTTCAATAGACCATAAGACCCCATGAGAGACAGCAGAGCATCCATTTCATGCTGCCTTCCAGTAGTATCGTTTCTGGCTGGAATGTGGCTTTTGAGGCAGAGTCTGGAGAAGGAGTCACTTGAACAGGGGTCGTGTCTTTGGAGCACCGGCCATTACCTTTCGACTTTCTGTCGTGAAACTGGCACAAGGATATCATTGCGGACCGCACTACCTTTCCAACACAGTCCGTCACATCTTCACACATCATCGCCGATCATTCCTCTAAGAACTCCTACAGGGGTGTTTAAGAGAGTTGTAGGCACGACTTCGGAAACGCTAGTGGGAAAGGGGTGTCGGACAATTGGAGGACAAGGCCTTCGGGGACTTGCAAATTGAGAACTTCGAGGCATTTTCAGGTTAGTGAAGAAGTTGAGGAAGTCCGAACGTCAGATCAATGCAAGGTTTTACCCAACAGCCTCTTCTAGCAGAAACAGAGTTCGACGCAACGGAAATGAACCAAACTGGGTGATAGCTAGAAGCGAACTCACTGCTTTCAAACCCTTTTATTCGGGGCCATCTCACTAACACTTCGTATGAATAGGCATCGCAGGCTAGACTCGGCATCTACGTATTTCGAAGCATTAGCTCTCAAACGGCGAGCTGGCGCAAGAACAGCTTTGCAGTGGGGCTCCATATCTGCCATTTCATTCATGTAGTCAGCTGTGTGTATTGGGTGACAGAAATCTCCGCAAAATTTCAGACGAGCAGTAGCGATGAGAAAAACAAGGTAACAGCGATAACTCCTCTTGTCACAACGAAGGTGATTAGTAACTGCTGTCAAATT
The DNA here is from genome assembly GCA_036418165.1 of Cooperia oncophora. NCBI lineage: Eukaryota > Metazoa > Nematoda > Chromadorea > Rhabditida > Trichostrongylidae > Cooperia > Cooperia oncophora. The sequence goes on from MU912027.1 coordinate 31,401, forward strand.
AGACAACGTTTTTTTGACCAGCTGTTTTGAGTGTTGCAGCACAGCACGACCTTTGAAGCACAGCGGGGGGGGGGGAGTGCGGCTAACTACAGACTAGTTCGCTGCGGGCGAAGAGGCGTGTTAGACGGGATGAGTTTTGCGCGGTGCCAAACCCGTTCTCCACCAGCTGCTAAAGCGAGCAGGAAACAAAGAAGACTGTATTACATGGTTCGTACCACTCGTTTTCTACCAATTGTTGTCGCATATCCGCCTGAACAGCTGGCGGAGAACGGGTTTGGCGCCGGGGCACACGCATACTGCCTTTTACCCCCTCGTCCGCAGCAATCTGGAGTATGCTAGGAAACGTTGGGTAGGAGGGTAATGTGTTCTAGGTCCTATCGGCATATTGTGGAAGGAAGTGGTGCTGAGACTTTAGTTTCGAATAGGTTTGAAATCGTCAGTTCACATATCGCGCTGTGCGCAGTTGAAACAGCTAGTCCGAGGAAACAGGCTCGTTTTGTTGGTGATGAAATGGAAGATCAACACCTATTACAGACCCAAGCCGATATTGACAGCCAACCACCAACCTTGGTGAGTCAATGGTACGATATTTCGATTGCTTGCTGTGATCTCAAGTTGTGTTATAATTTCCCCAAATTATTTGTTTGTTTGCACGCGTTTTTACCGAGGTCAGTGGGGCCATGTCAGCTGCATGTATAGTTCAAATAACGAGGGAACGGACACGACGAAATTCATAGTCACCTTCCCAGCTGTGGGAAGTGGATTCCAAGGATTTATATAGAGGCTGTCATGGGAACATTATCAGTGGGTGACAGAGGGTGATAGCAGCTGATAAGATCTGATAAGAGGCGTCAAAAGGGGAGGGTCACCTGGTCACAGCAACAGTAGGATGTTAGTTCAAAGGCATAATATACGGTACGGAATAGACTTCTGCACTTCTCCACGATTGGCAAATATTGGTGCTATAGCAGATTTTCATGGTTATTCGGAATTCAAAAACCTCCTGGTTCCTGTAATTATGTAGGTTTCTACTCTACCTATGTGTAAATAAAGTTGTTTACTCTCAGAGGTAAAACTCCTTTGCTAAAAATTTCCCGCGTTAATTTGCCATTTTTCGCGACGAGCGACTTTTCGCTGTAGTGAAGATACAGCGAAGACATTGTGCGTATATGAATGAGAAAGTCCTTTAGTTCTTAGAACCGTGTAGGCTCCCACTCTACGTTATGTCTGAACAAAGTTGTCTAGTGAAAAGTTTTGGCGTTTGCCAATAATTTTTTGCGTTAATTCTGCTGAGGGGTGGTTATGCAAGCTCAGTGGTGGTTACGTGTAAGGTCCTTCCGGTCCTCTTCCCGAGTAAAGCCTTCCCCGAAACCACAAACCTCGCTCACCGCTTGGCAAAATATTGTATGCGAATGATGTTATGCACATCTTCAAAAGGAATGAAGCCTAGTGGAAGTCCAGGGGCCATGAGGGCCATGCAGCGCTCCGTTCTCACAGCACGAGACCAACCGCAGATATTAGGCAAATACACACGCCTATAAGGGGAGGGGCAGGTCGTTGAGACACTTCTTCCTGGAAGAGGGATTTTCCGCGACGGGATGCTTGTACCTGAACAAAGCCATCTCCGAACCCTTTTTTGAATGACGAAAGCAGCGCAGTTCTCTAACTGCAGAGGACGATCACCTCTCACATGGACCGAATCCAAGTCACAAGTAAGCGTACACCTTACCCTTAAAGATCCTATTCGTACTACTGACAACTCCACCCCGTTTTGTCGCGACACATTGTACATGGACGTTAGACACGTTTTACACCATATATGGATGTTATAATAGTTTTTCACAGTTTTATGGTATATTGTCAGTCACTGCATTGCTAATTCATTGCCAAACAAGGTTGTTAGATGGAACCTTTTATTGGAGCAACCTTACCTTCTCTCTTCCTCAGAGGCCTAAAAATGGTTCGAGGCTTCCGGTTTGTTACCTACTCGTCCAGACGTCTCGTTCCGCGATAAACTAAGGCTAGAACCTCATAAACGTGCACGATGATCAAGCAGGCAACAGTAGAGGATATGCTGCTTTTAAAAGTTGAAAAACAGCAAGAAAAAAGCACGGCGCTCATGTTCTAGGCCCATTGGCGCCCGATAGGCCCATGCCGTCTTCTGTTGACCATGTCGCTGTGACATTGCCACTGCGCTCTCTTGCCCGTCTTTTTCTGGCCCCTCTCGACTCTTATCACTGTATCGCCACCTTTTGCAATCCACAATTGATCTTGACTACCTTAGGCTCGTCCGGTGATCATGATCGATTGAAATAAAGAGGGTCGTATTGCAGGCGCTTTTTCGTGGTTCCTTCTCTTCAATAAGTCAACAATCACGGGGCAATTCTATTTTTGAATTGTATTACCTATGAAGTGTGGTCGCAGGAAATGCCGCTAAGGGACACCTAGCTGGGAGAAGGAGTGAAATTAAAACCACTCTTCGGCAAGCATGAGATTGAGGGGCATAACGGGGACGTTTTTCATGCTAAGTGAACCATACTGGCGTACGAGACCGAGATCTCGTCTAGAAAAGTTCTGGAATCATTTTGGATTTTGCGAGAAAACCAAGTATGAGCAGCCGAAAGTGTCTGTCAATCACAAATGAATTCCTGCCATTTGTATTAGAGTGTGAGCTAAGTAAAGACAACTTATGTTACGTCAAGTTTGACTTGTGCAACACGAGCAGCCGCGAGTGAGACTCATTCGTCCTTGCTAGTCTTACTGACGCACAGCGTCAGCTAGGCTCTGCACCGTAGAACCTTCGGTAAGTTGTTTGCGATTATTACCGGGTTGCTCAACATCGTTCGAGACACGACGTCGGAAACTAGAGTGTGGAAGGCATTTGGTCTGGTAGGTAACAAATGAGAAGCCTCGAGCCACTTTCAGATCTTCGAAGAAGACGAGAATGTTGAAACTTTATTCCAATAAAAGGTTCCATCTGACAACCTCGTCTGGCAGAAAAAATTACATAGATTGGGAAGAAAGTCCTGCCAGTTTTTTTCTTGAATAGCTTACAGCTTTTGATTCTTGAAGCTTGAATATGAGGTAACATGCTGTGCTTGTTAAACATTTGAGGAGTTTCCCCGGAAGAGGTATTTGAAGGCACCTGGTCTTCCCTGGGTTCAATTATGATGTCAGTTTCATGGGAACAGCTTCGAATCATCATGTTCTATGGGTGGCGCCGCGGCAGTGGAGCTACGGCCACTGGTCGCAACATCAACAGCGCATTGTGGAGGGACACCACTACCATCTTGACTGTCCATCTTTGGTTCGTTCGCTCTACGAAAGGAAACACGGCTCTCGAAGACATACCTCGGTTGGGATGGCCCCACAAAGTGGAAGACTCCACCATTGTCGAAGCTGTCAAGGAGGATCCGGAGGTTACCACCAGCAGTCTTGCGACAAAACTCGGGTGCACCTAACTGACAGTAGTCAGTCGCCTGTAAGTCCTTGGCTTTCGAAAAGTGTTGGCTCGATGGATCACTCATACCTTGGATGTCACGAAGTGCACCCGGGTACCCTTTCGTCAGTCTCCCCCTCTCCGCCCTCGTCAAGGAGTTTCTATGAGACTGCTGATTGTTAGTGGATATGAGAGATGGGTCCTCTGTGATCTCAATCTACACGGTATCATGTGTCTCTCTCAAGGAGAAGACCCATTCTGACAGTCCAGACCGGGCATGCAATCCGAGAAGATTCTCCTGTGCTGCTTCTGGGACGCAGAGAGAGCTATCGTTTGTGCTGCTTAGCTCCAGAAACCGTGGAAACTGTTGGAGAAAAACGACCGAGACTATTCGGGGCACCTCGTTCATAGTTCGCGAGACCCCATAGCTATGTACATGGAGACTTAAAATAATTGAGGAGCAAGGCTTGGAGACCAGACCCCGCTCATCATATTCTCCTAACATAGGCCCCTACGACTGCTACTTACTCCGCCTGTTCAAGGCAAGGCTCCTAGCTGAGAAAACTGTCAGCAACTTCGATGAAATCAGTCGAGAGACCGCCGACTTACTCGAGTCGCAGCCTCCCCAGCTCGGGGAGAAGGGGAATGGTTACCCGCCCATTTCACAACAGTGACATGACTTTCTTTCCAACTTAATACATTCAATACACAAAAGCAAGGTTGTCGGACACAGCCTAGAAAAATTGCGCATGACACTTTGATTGTGTGATTGTTTCAGCAAAAAACTAAGCTAAAGAACAGAAAAGAGGAGAAAACCAAGGTATTGCATACTTTTCAGTTGTGCGATGTTGAAATAAGACAACTTTTTTACAGACGGCGAACACACTGCTAACCGAAGAAAACGTAAGTGGAAATCAGAACATTTTCCAAAGGTAATTTGCATAACAAGTGGATGCAGTGCACGCAACAGGGTAGCCTTGTTCTCGAGTTCGTCAACATTCGTTGGCTCAAAGTCGACAAAAATTCCAAATAAAAAAAGACTCATCGGTCATCAGAGGGGAATCGTCATTTCCAAGCCTCTTCCCATGTGGTTAGAAGATCACCAAGATCGATCCATCAGAAAGGAATCTGTCCTGCTATAGATGAGATAGTATGAAGTACCGAAAAAAAAATAAGTTGTCGGAGGGCAATAAATTCAAATTAAAATTTACGTCAGTAGATGGACATGGTTACACGCCTTTTTTCCGCGTTTATTTTGTAGAACGTCACAAATGATCCACAGGGATATGGTCACGATTTATGGGTAGCGACAGTTATTCCATTTCTTCTGCCGGTCTGCTAGCTAGCATGTATAGCGCCATCATGGGGTGTCGTTCTCACAACCAAGTTGCCGTATGAAGAGAATCGTAATTAACCGCGCTGGTGGGCGTCCGTGCGACATGGCCCTCCCCCCCTCCCCAAATGACGATGGTTCCAGGTCGTAGATGGCGACAGTAGGCACAAAAATAGGCTTTAATGTCCATTCGTAGCTCACGTGAAATACGGTGCTCCAGTCGATAGGCTAACGCGAGTTAAGGAAACGCCACTCCCATTGCCGCGCGCGGCGGAGCGGCAAGTTACGTTTCTCTTGCCCGTCCCCGTCAAGTTGCTCGCTTTGTAGCAAAACGTTCCGTGCACTTCCGGTAAGTGTCATCATCTCAGCGGTGCCGCTTGAATTGCATTAATTGCAGTTGATAGTCGCAATGAGTGGACACAATGAGCTCAAAATGACTCATCGGACATCAGAGGAGCGTTCCCACTACTGGTTGTTTTTTCATAAGGCATCGTTCAAAGTTCGCTTCGACGCGCGACGATGCGCTGTAATGCTCTAAATTGCAACAGCGCTCCATCCGGTCCTTTGGACGCGAACGCAGCCGCATACGGGAATCGGTCGGTGTTGGGCGCTTGTGCTTCCAGAGAGTATAGAGCAACAGAAGGGTAGGTGCTGTCTTCTCACTGTCTGGTAATCTCCCAAAGCCGATGGACCATGCCACATAATCTACCAGGATATACCCTCCTATCTTACATACTCTCTCAAGCGGCACGCGCCGATCAATCCTCATCCGCGGCTGCGTCCGCATCTGCAGCATTGGAGCGCTGTTGCGCGTCGACGCGCTACGCTGCTAAAATCGATCACTGTCTTGTCTTGACCGCTGACGGATAGACTGTCGGAGGTGGGCTCATTCCGCATCTACTGACATCCCCCGGCTGATTACGATGTTATCAGCGATAACGGGGAGAGGGTACTTGTAAAAACGTTATAGGCGCTTCTACGTCCAAATGTGAGGTTATAACTAAAGGTTTCATAAGTTTCACGTAAAGTTCCACTTCGTGTACTCTGAAATACTGAGAAAAGGACAAAAGCAAAATGAATGTGAATGAAATGTTGCCTGCATGTTGACAATTCTAGAATGAATTTCAGGCTCAACTAAGTGCTCTGGAACTTGCGGTGAGTGCCTAGAGGTTTGAGCATAAGATCGGTCAGCTGGATGACCTCGAGCCGCATATACGCCATACCTTGGACTATTGAAGAGTCAGAGAATTGTGGACGGCACAAAAGATCGTATGGAAACCAATCATCTCCTAGTGAGGAACCAAAAAGTCGTGAATCAATGGAAGTCACAGTGTCGATCGCTGCGGATGCTGGGGCGTGAGGGGGCTGGGCTTGACACGGCGCCAGCCCGTCTTTCACCAACTATTGTCCCTATTGTTCTGATTAGATTTTGTAACCACAGCCAAGATCTTAACAACGTTTATTTGGCTGACGTTTCGGCCTTGTCGCCTTCGTCAGAGCCTGGAAAGTCAAAGATAAGGTGACCTATCGCCGAATGCCATTTCAAACTTAAGGACAGCTCACCGTAGACTAAAGGCGTCTAGGGAGGTCTCGTACCTCACAAGCACAAAGCAACTAACCTTAGGAACGCACGGCTAGCTCGAGTTTCGACCACCGCTAAACTGACTCACTGCGCACGGCTTCAGCTGACCCGACCCGACCCGAAGCCGATGGCAATTGAAGCCCACACAGGTCAGCGAAGGGGGCGAGCTCACTCGCTATGGCTAGGCATTCATCTTTCCTGTTCAACTTGGGGTCTTTGGCGCGTATCCAGAAGGCCTCCAAAGTTTTCCGGTCTGAAGTGCGAGGCTCTCGCGACAAGATCCTGACAGAGACTTGGAACTCCGCCCCTCCGTGCCCGTACACCCTGTGTCCACCTAGGGGGGTCTGAGGTCTCGATTTCTTCATCCCATCCAGATGTTCCTTTTACCCGCCTCAACAATTAGTGGAGAAGGGGTTTGGGCTCAGCTCTCTGAAACGTCCCAGCATTCCTGGGCGCACAAGATATCAATGCAGGGGTATTTATTACTCCCCAGGTCTTGATACGTAAAGAAGTGCAGTGGCATCGATGCATAACGCAAAATACACAATGTTTGTTTTGAACTGCATCACGGTTCAAATGAGGTTTTGGTAGTTCAAGTGGTAGTTTACATGTTTATTGGTAACGCATAGCACATACAGCATGACTACAATCATTACGACTACAAGCATAAACATACGAGGCTAAACTACTGGCATATTCGTGTCAAATGCGAGTGAAATTGTGTCTTGTGTTCTTCTTCAGGCGATAGCGCGTCCGCAGTGTCTTGTGTCTCGTCTCTTGTGTTGGCACATCGTGTTCGTTCTCATTTCTGTGTGCTCGTAGTGTTCGGGAACTGCTGTGGAAGTGTGGAGCTGCGAAAGCAGCGAAACTGCAAGGAAAAACTGTGAAGAACTGTGAAGAGAAGAGGAACTGACTGCGAAGAAGGAACTGACCGAACTGCCTGGCGGCACTCCGCTACCTTTATAGCCCTGATTATGGGCGGTATAAATACTGGCTGATGTGGGCGGTGCCAAGGCTTCCTACTGGTTGGTTGTAGGCGGTGAGCGAGCTATCTAGAAAGTGTGCATTTGCGACCCGTGCATCCTCGCCATCATGACCAAGGGTCATGACAATGTTGAGGGGCCAAAAAATCCCTGTAGAGAAATGAAGGAAAACTACCCCCATTCTTGCAACAACTAGTTCACAAATACCGCAACTCCGTGAATAGGAGAACCTGCTCGAAAGGCTTGATGGCAGCAGGAATACAGAAGTCCTCATCCACTACACACTTTCTGACACCCCACCTTTATTAGTCCAAAAGGCAACAGGAAGATTTCTATGGGTATGTATAAAGGCTACCTCTCAGAACTCTCCGTTCCTCTGTCAGCGAAGAACTCGAACGCTTATAACTCACTGCCAAGAACAAAGTGTTTGAAGTGTAAAATACCCTTTTTGTACCAGGCAGCCCCTTCCCTATCTCCAAACGTGCACAACTTCTCGCGAAAACCTAATAGCGGATTTTTTCTTCTGAAATGCTGATGGTCTCTTACCTTTGCAAGCAGTCGTTCCGGTTGCCTTTCCCTATCACTTCCTCTATCACTGTTCCGGACCACGTTGCGGATGGATAGACAAACCGACATGCACACGTGCATTCCATATGTCGAATATGAGAGGGGCTGCGTGCTTCATCTGAAAATGGCGAAGGATGTGCTTTTCCTGGAATATTACCGTTCGAGACAACTGTCATTCTGTCCTGTGTGGGACATGTGCGTGGGACAGAAACGGCCAGAAAGGCAGCCGTCGCCCGTCCAGGTGAAGCACACGGCCACGCTCTCCACATCTCGAGAATATGGAGTGTACTAACATAGCGCCAAAGTGACAAACCAAGTTGGCATTTCATGAAATAAATCATTGGGAAGGAATCAATAAACAGGAAGCAATGATACTATGAATATTACTGTAGTAAATGCGGCAAAAGCGCCGAGATCAAAAACGCTAAGAACTTTTTTCTCACTCAGACATGACCGGTTGAACATGTGATTCACTTAGAGCTCCACGCAGGGTTGGAAATGAATTCAAATAGCTAACATTCCGACTAAATCGTCTTTTTCGGGGCCAGAAAGATGGAGATAGGGCTGCATGTCAATCCGTCTAAGAGCCAAACTACCTTCAAGGTCTTCGGATCGATCTATTTCATGATATGGGATAGCTCGGAATTTTATCGGGCCAATTGTGACTTGATTTTCATACTGCAGGCGCCAAAGACGACAATTTGGTCGAACTTCTAGCTGTTTGAAGTCACTGCCAAGCTCATGAGGAGCTACAACTGAGGGAATCTGCCTTTGTTACGATGCCAAGGTTTATTGAGTCGTACATGGCGATAAAAGAATGTTGAAGACTCAAGACAGTTCATCGATCATTCTGTAACCATTCCCTTGTGAGTGTGGACCTGAATGAGGTCCACACTCAAAAGGGAATGGTTTCAAATTCCCATGCAACTTTGAGTGGAACCCTAGGTACATCGATAGTCTTGAATGCTGATTACGAATATGCATAATATAATATTCTGACCCCCGGAAAACGAATATCATATCCGCTTGGGGAGAAAACCCTTTTAGCCTTTCACGTTGTTGTGGTCATCAATTGAACGAGGGAACCAATGGTTTTCGCGGCGGATGTGATATTTTTGCTCAGGGGGGGTCAAAATACCCGCAGAAGCGAGTTTCTGGCCGAGTTGTGATTCTGGCCAAAACTTCGAATTTTCGGATGGGTAGTGAGTCCAGGGAGGACAGATAGTGATCAATCAATACTCGATAGATTGTCATATACTTGATATACTTGCTCTGCTGGGCCGTAAACACGGAAGAATTTCGAAAAAGAATGAAAGCTCTCATAGGAGAGGAAGAAAAAATATTCGCGCCAACGGGATGCAAACCTACGAACAGTTGGCTCTGAAGCGATGGCATTACCACTGGGCCACGGTGGCACTGCCCAATGACCGATCAGCAGCACTGACGAGATAAAACCGAGTTTTCGCAAACTTTGACCGCTCAGAACTCGTCTGGGAGGTCACCTTAGCAATTTTGATCGGCATATCAATAATCAGCATGATCGAGACTCTATCCATGTACCTAAGTCTCCATTCAAAGTTCCATGGGAATTTCAAACCATTTCCTTGCAAGAGTGGATTTCTTTATGCACTCGATAAGGCAAGGATGAGCGACCACAGACGCTTTCATCCTGCAAGACAACGACTTACACGGCAAACTGCGCATGTGCACTTTGTCGTTTGCAACGTCGTACGACGATTTCATCTGCTCGTCGCATAAAATCTCAACTTGTCGACTTCTTCTAATTCTCACAACTGGTTTTGCTATATCTGGATACGTTTATTCAAAAGGAAGCAAGCAATAGCAGTTTACGTCGTGTGGCAAAAGGCATGGGTGTATGAAGACTATCAGCTCCGCCAGCTGTCGATGTGTCGTGGTCCCCCGAATGGAGATACAGGGCCGTGAAGCACGCTAGTTCCTCCATGCTCCACATTACACCTTTTGCGGCGCAGATTCCCGTCCTTCATAACATCCGTTGCAAGCGCGCGTGTCGCGTGCGGCTCCTTGGCACTTTGCCAAGTCCTTTAATAGCGCTCTCAAATACGAGTAAAACGCAATTTCCTGATGCGGATAACATTGGAGGTGCTACAAAATAAGAAGCGAAGATGATGACAAGGGCCAGAACTCAAGAGCAACTCGGCTGCATCCGCAGAATCCATCAGAGGCCATGCATTCCCAGAAAACATGAGAATAAAAACAATCCAAGCGTCCCACTCGTTTACTCTAAGTATTTCTATGGCTTTGGCGCCGGATTCGCGCCGGATCTTGTTCTTATGAACGTATCAAGAGACTACCTTTAACCAATGTGGCGCAATGAACCATGAACATCATTGGAAAATTTGTCGCTCTCCGGAGTGAATCTCAAAAACATAAGCAGCACACACTTGCAATCACATTATTCCGATGATTTCACAACAATGCCAACATTTTCAATTGCAGAGGCTTTATAACGAAAAGACGTGCATCGAAGTCGAAGAGCACTCTTGAACAACTTCTCATTAATGAAATTTCTCTTTCTGAAGTAACATACACATTATAAACATACAAAATGTCTGACCTGTTGTTTGAGTGTAACAAGTCTTGACGCCGCAATTGGCTCTCCGAAAGTTATCACAAGAATGCTGAATTACGGGCAAGTCTTGACTCCAGGGGACTTGAACCTGCACTTCAAGCGAGTGTGCTGCCGGTACGCCACCTGGGGTAACATACTCGCCCGGAAGCGTGCGTTGCAGGATTCAAGCCTCACTTGAGTCACCACTTCTGCTCATAACCCACTGAATCGCTAATACAAAAATTGAGCTGGCAGAATAAAACGGACGGAAATGCCTCATATAGAACCCTTGTATGTGCACAAGGCATAAGGGGAAGAAAGGGAGCGTTGGACGAGCTTCACTTGTTGGGATCAGCCCTTTCCCTTTCCCTTCTATCAACGATGGAAAGGGCGTTGACATAATCTATTTCGATTTGTCCAAAGCTTTTGACAGAGTGAATCATGAAAAACTTCTTCAGAAACTGCGGCATTTAGGGATCGAAGGCTCCATCCTCAGCTGGATCCGTTCCCATCTGGAAGATAGACATATGTGGGTAAGGGTGGGTAACAGTTTCCCGCGGAGCTACCCTTGTAGTAAAGGAGTTCCACAAGGAGGTGTCTTGTCACCTCTGTTGTTTTTGGCCTACACCTACGACCTACCTGCGTACCTCAATACTCACCCACTTGTAAAAACCAAGATGTATGCTGATGACATCAAAATTTGCGGTGTTTATGACAATGATAATTATGGATGCGTGCACCAAGCGTTGACTCAATCTGATGGAATGGGCTACCGCTTGGGGTATCGAGTCCATAGTGCGGGACACAGCAACAGTGGGACATTGGTTCCAAGGCATGATATGGGACGTGAGACAGGAACATTATTGATGGGTGACAGCGAATGATAGCAGCTGATAGGATTCGATAAGGGGAGTTAGAATGGTAAGGTCACCATACTCATAACGCAGAACACAGCATCAGCTAGGCATTAATCTCTGAAAATGATATAGAGTTGGAGATGGGGACACGGCAAATGAGGTGATAACAGCTGATAGGGGCTGATAAGGAACGTTGCAAATGCTGTTCAGTCAAATTGCTGGAGCCTTTACACTACCAACTTATAGGGTTTCAGTGATAGGGACATTGATGACGGATGACAGGATCTTATCAATCGATAAGAAACGATAAGGAAGTCATTATTATCATCTCTCTTATCACACCATACCCCCAAGTATCAATGGCTCAGTTGTGCATACTTTTGCTTCAGCCATCCCTTCCCTCATAGCCTTAGAAAAAATGAACTCACCCTACTATCCTACTATATATAATCCGCTAAGTATGTCTGTAAGTGTGTGTGTGTGTTTGTCTGTTTGTGTGTGCGTCCCGTCTGTCTGTCACGAAATCATAGCGAGCGTCGCAGAAGAGGTAGGATGACAGTTCCGAGAAGTAATGTACACGGCAGGACGGGGAACAGTTTTGGTGGGTGGCAGAAGGTGATAGCACTTGATAAGATTCGATAAGGTGCCTTAGAAGGGGAGGGTGACCGAGTCCATAAGTGCGGGAACACAGCAACAGTAAGGAAGTTGGTTCTAAGGTATGATATAGGAACGGAGACAGGAACATTATTGATGGGTGACAGGGAATGATAGCAAGCTTATAAAGATCCGTTAAGAGGCTTTAGAAGGTTAGGGTGATCGCATGTCCATAGTGCCGGGACACAGCAACCAGTGGGAACATTGTTCCAAGGCAATGATATGGGACGTGAGACAGGAACATTATTGATGGGTGACAGCGAATGATAGGCAGCTGATAGGATTCGATAAGGGGAGTTAGAATGGTAAGGTCACCTATACTCATAACGCAGAACACAGCATCAGCTAGGCATTAATCTCTGAAAATGATATAGAGTGTGGAGATGGGGACACGGGCAAAATGAGGTGATAACAGCTGATAGGGGCTGATAAGGAATGTTGCAAATGCTGTTCAGTCAAATTGCTGGAGCCTTTACACTACCAACTTATAGAGGTTTCAGTGATAGGGACAATTGATGAGATGACAGGATCTTATCAATCGATAAGAAACGATTAAGGAGTCATTATTATCATCTCTCTTATCACCATACCCCCAAGTGAAAATGAACTCATCCTACTATATAATGTCGATGTCGACGAGCGGAGGGGGGGGGATATGTAGTTCGCCCTGAAACAGGAATCTGCACGAATTGAGGAGTCGAGGAGAACCGAAAACACTTCAACGAGCGGATCGCATGCTAAATGAAAGGAAAGCGTTCGTCCGTAGGCATTCCGGTGCAGGTAATGGAAACGAAATTTGCTGTTTCCGAAATCTGCTGTTTCACTGAGCGATTCATATTGCGCTGTATTGGCTGACTACACAGACTACACATTGTATCTATCTACAGATTTATGTATTCTATGAGCGTCATGGTGCGGACTACACCGCCGCTGTAAGTCGAAGAGCGTGCTGAGTTGTGCGGGATCGTAAGCCTTGCTCTGTCTGTCACGATTCGATCACTACAGCGCCTTATGAACAGCCCACTACCGCAAAAATTCCGTTAAAATTATGGAGGTGCCTGGCGAAGCCAGGCCAGCTCGGCGAAGCCGAGCTCAAGAGAAGGAGGAGAGCACGGCGTGAGCCGTGCGATCCGACTGGTACCTATAAATTTTACGAAAACATTTGTACTTCATTTAGGAGTAGCCAGGCTTGCACCATACACCGTCAACGGTATTTCTCTCAGTACTTCAAATGAAGTTCAAGACCTGGTTTTCTCATAAATTCTGATCTCGATTTTTCACATCATATTGATGCTGTTGTCAGGAAGGCTTTCACCGCTCTCTTCGCAATATCAGAAACATTCGACTAAATGATCCCTCGGTTCTGTTGAAGCTCTATAGAGCATACGTGGTCCCCATACAACTTTAAGTTACTGAAAGGAGATTTAAGATTGCTCAGTAAGTATTGGACCTTTAGACCAAGTAGGGGCCGCATTTCTTCACTGTCATTACAATGTCCTAACTTAGGCAGGACTCAGCGATCCAAAGTTTCCAATTCACTTTTTTTCCGTGGAGCAAGGTGGCTTCAGTCGCTGCCATCAGAGCTGCAGAAGGCGTCAAGTACCTTGGCTGACATACCGACTATTGTGGGCATTCAAGATTTTTGAAAGTTTAGGGTTTGGACGGTCTCCGCTTGTGAGTATTTGTGTTGCCAACTTTGCTGATGTTCTGGTTATTTTTCTTTGTATCGCTTTGTTTTGCAACTTATCTGGTTTCACTCATAATGTAGCGCACCCGTACGTGTATGATAAATAAATAAATAAATAAGATATACTCTCACCATTCCAAATAGAGAGACCTAGTAGCGGAAGAACTCCACCAGGGAGCCTCTGGAAATGGGAATTGAGAGTCGGCTCTTCCAGAAAAGGGAACCATGGCCTCGTAGCGAGCTGGAGCGCATTCGTCGCGTACTTTGTGCTGTGAAGGTACCTCCATGCTAACAGGCGCGACTGCCATGTCCAAAGAAGGGATGCGAACATCAAGTAAACGCCAGCGTTCAAACAAGACACTGCCACACTGCAACGAAACTAAATCAAAATGCCATCGCTATTCAGATATCAGTGAAAATCCCACAATGCTTAACCTTGACTGTATTATTTCCCGCAGCAGTTTGGGAAATTCCAGGACCAGGGAGCAATGAAGGCATCCCTTAATACGTTGACGACATTCTGAGCCACCGGTGGCTCATAAGTGAGTGGCCACGTGGGACAATTTGGGCTCCGGTGGCTCATAACTTCCTCCATCTTTTTTTCGGGTTATTGCCAGCACTCTCTATCGATATCTTTTTTTGCTTTGACCTGTGAAAGATGAATGCCCAACAGGGATGAGCAAGAGAAATGTCGCTGCCTCTATGAGATATTTTGAATTAAAAATTGAAAATTTTCCAACCAGCTACTGCTGCGGCAAAAACCTTCAAAATAGTTCTTCTTGGACGGAACCTTGGCTGCAGGGACCGTGCAGGGTTTGGTTATGAACGTGATATCTTATTAGTCGTAAGCGCCATGTGGCAGCAGATCTTATTTGTCGTTGGCGCCATATGGCGCCAGTAGGCGCCATTTCGCCGCTAGCAGTCTTTTTGGCACCGAATGCAGTAACCTCCATAGCTATTTTAGGTTACTGGACATCCTTGTCATGAATATCGTTGCTTTCCAGTGTTGGCGCCACCTGGCGACAGCGATCTTTCAAACACCGACTATGGCGTGGCCGGCTATGTGTCGGTGTGGCCGTCTATGAATCAGTGTGATATGTGAAAAGCAGAGAATTAAAAAAAACCCTTAGAAACAACTTATTTCACACATTTTGGAAATCACGATCGCGCTGAAAAGTGGGCGTGATCGCAGAGGGCGGGGCATGAGATGACACCCAGTAGGGTCAAATATGATTGAAATAGCAGTCCCAACACGATTGACTTATCATTTTGCGCAACTTACATAGGGGAGACTGGAAAAACACTGGCGATACGTATCAAAGAATACCTCGCTGGCAAAAGGCGCGGTAATACGCGTACACCGCTTGGCAGGCATTTGATCGAGGAGCATGGCGGACACTTTCGATGTGAAGTGCAATATTCTGGCATTCGAGACTGAAATTTCGGCTAGAAAAGCGCTAGAGGCATTCTGGATCTCCGCGAGGAATCCTAGGATGAACAATCGAAATGAGTGTCTGTCCATCACAAATGACCTCTTGCCATTTATGCCACATTGCGAGCTGTTGATGTAAACAGTGGGATGTGCCGTTCCCATCATTGCTGTATCGGGACAGCACAATATGTCTCATTTACTAACTGCAACTAACAGTGAGTGGCATCGTTCCGCATCGTTCGTTTCTCACATTCGGGTTCTCTCGGTAGTTCTTCTAGGTTTCCGCCAAAAACGCTAGGGTGACGAGGCGTTTGGCAGTGTATAGGGTACAACATCTAAACCTTGAGCTATTTTTAGGCCTCTGAGAACGACGATCCCGCCGAAACGTCAGGCCACATTTAATAAAGTCTTCCACCTACAAACCTCTTTGGCAGAACACATTACAACTGAAAGTTCACAATGCTGCCAACATCATTGGTGGAAGGGCTTAACGGGGTGTGGCCAAACGCCCTCTTGCAACCCTGCTACCAATAACGTAGGCTGCAGCCGCCCGCCCCACTGCTTTGAATCAACTATACCCGATCACGTAACGCTCGGAAACAATTTCAAAGCAGTGATTATTTCACCAAGCAGGATAGTGAACGATATCGAAAACCATACAGTGATTGCTAGAGAGACTGCATTATAGTATCCTTTATAGGAATGACACAATCAGTAATCAATAACAAACACTTTCGAATGTAACAGAGGAGCATGTGTAGTAATTCATGGCTAAGCTTCAACAAAAAAAACGAATATGTACATAAAACCCGAAATAATATTCCTCTATAAAGAAAAATATAAAATTTGTTCACTAACAGACAACAGGAGATCCACACAACTGGAGAACTAAAGAACTAATGTCCTCAGCCAATCACTAATGCTGAACGGAAGTATAATTCAGAGAAATTGAGTTTATCTAAACAAGAACAACTTCTTGATCTGATATGCAAGTAAAAGATGCCTAAAACCTGAAGGTTAACTCACAGAACGAACTATGCGTACATGCTGCATGTGAAGGATGTGGGGCCCCTCCAGAGCCGCATTTGACCCTAGTCAAGGTATTCATCTCCCTCGTCTTCTTCATCAAGCTGAGCATTGCTTTCCGAGAGCTCCACCTGAGGAAACATATCGATGAACTAAAATATTGCAACACCTTTTGATGAGGAATCAGAATCTGCGATAGTAGACCGGGATTTCAGCCGTATCCAGGGCATGCTATCCTAAGTAAACCACAGAGGATGTATTGGGCATCTAAAAGAGGAGAGATCGTGTTGGGCTGAGAGAAAATTTCCTTCCGTTTGTTGGTTGTTCCCCTCTATTGCGGGACATCTCCCTCCTCTCCTCCTGGCCTGGCAGGCTATGAAGCAGTCCTATTTCGGACATAAACTGGAGGTGCCCACACCCCCACAGTTTGCTATCGACCGGTGTTCGATGGCAAACATCCGAGAAAAGTTGGTAAGGCTGCGTTTATACTTTGCGGCAGCGTAGCGTAGCGCTTCCAGTGTACGCCAGCGGCAGTGCCGAGGAGAGGATGCATATCGATCTAGCTTCACCAGCGGTACGCTGGCGTAGCGAGGGCACGGGAAGCATAGCTATCGGTCTAGCTTCACCAGCGTTTCTCCAGCGTTTTCCCAGCGCTTGCAGCGGCGGGGTTAGAGAGGGGCTAGAGAGCATTAAACGGAGGAGAGTACTACTGCAAGCGCTGGGAAAACGCTGGAGAAACGCTGGTGAAGCTAGACCGATAGCTATGCTTCCCGTGCCCTCGCTACGCCAGCGTGCCGCTGGTGACGCTGGTGAAGCTAGATCGATATGCATCCTCTCCTCGGCACAGCCGCTGGCGTACGCTGGAAGCGCTACGCTACGCTGCCGCAAAGTATAAACGCAGCCTAAGGCAGCGTTCAGACTTCACGACGGCAGCGCCTCGGTCTGCGTTCGGCCATCGATGCGCATGCTTTCGACTGCATCGATCGCGTCGAACGCGCGACAGAAAAGCTGCCGTCGCGAAGTCTGAACGCTGCCTAAGATGGCCGGTTGGTTGTGAAGGGGTCGAGAGAGGACGGGAGGTGAACACTTAAAGGCAGCGCCCACTTTCACTTGATGTTCCTACGCCCTTTCTGGATATCATAGCCCTCCCCACAAGGATTCAGTATGTACCAGTTTTGCATCTCAAAAGGCGAGAGGAAAGCGCCTATCGCCAGTAAAGAGTCGACCGCCCCGCCCACCTGGCGACCACGACGCCCAACTTCATTTCTAATGGTTGCCTGGTGGTGGGGTTGTTCCATTGCTGCTTCTCTCAACATCGAGTGGTGAGAGTGAGGTGAAAAGGGAAAACAGCTGACCAGGAAAGGTCAACAGGTCAGCCTGGCCATTTGCAATGAGATGCACATCGCTGTACTCACCTTTACACGCTGAACTCAGAACTGCCTTCAGAATTTGCAGAACGATTTTCTGAGCGGAGTTATTGAGGTTTTTCTTTACTGTTTTTCTTCTTACGGGCGCGCTGGCGCCGAAGCGTTATCACATGTAGCGCGACCCACAGCGCTCTTCGCGCAAAATAGGTATCATATTCGTGTTCAGGGGGTCAAATAACCCCTAGGGACGTCACCTTAGCGAAATCTGAGCTTCTGACTCAACTTCGTAAAAATGGGGTATGGATAGTCACGGCTAACTGATAGCTAACATCGATACTATGACTAGCATACTGGTGATGACTGGTCATCGCACTGAAATAACTCTTCAGTCATGTCTTTTTGCAAACAACAGTACCTGGCTTACTTGTTTGTGCCGTCTGCATGATTTCCTTCACTATCGGGAGGAAATCCCATTCCGAGACCAGTCACCGATGGTAGGTGAGTTCCAATCTGCTGCTAATTACCCATGGAATAGCCCACACTTTCCGAATGAGGTCGAAAAATCAGATTCGGCCAGAAACTTGTCCCCAGGAGTAATTCGACCCGCTGAACATGAATATGATGATATTTCATTACAAAAACCCTTGTGACACGTGTTACGAGGGGTACAAGCAGAAGCACTATTGCAGGCAGCAATGGGTCTACACTTTCGAAAAAAAAACTGATTGCAGGTTCCCTTGTAGTGATAGTTGAGAGCGACGCAGAAGAATGTAGAAGCTTTGTCGGCTATGTTCTTGGACAAATGCAAAAAAGGAACCCGCCCCAGAACCGACCCTACGACGTCCCGCCTAAAAAACCCGCTCCCTATCCGTTGCGCTCTGCTGCCACGTTTCGATTCCATACGTATATGTAAAGACGCTTCAACGTTTCCTCGCGACAGCTCGTGAAACGACCATGCGGGGATAAAACCCTTCATAACTCCGTTCAGAGAATCGTTCTGAAAATTTTGAAGACAGTTCTGTGTTCACCTTCCCAAGACGCGTACAATGGTGTGCAGCTCATTGGAAATGGCCGGGCTGACCTGTTGACCTTTCCTGGTGAGACCAACAAGTGAGAACTCGTGCAACCACTCTTCCTCTTCGCCTTAAAGCCCGCGCTCACTTGCCATCTTAGATAGTGAATTTAGGCTTCGCATAAAAAGGACAAGGTTTAGAGTTAAACAATAGTGAGGGAAAAAGCAGAAAAAAACATGCCCAATGACCTAAATAGGACCCCATTACAATCCTAGTTTGTACGTGCATACGATGGGGAAACAGCGCTTATGGACGAGCGTTCCACGTTATTGGCTCGCTGCCAGAAATAGGTGTGACGCCACGTTTGAAAGCCTGACCTTTAATATTCTTATTTTTTCAGTGAATTCATCGTTTCATTGTGTTTCTTTTTCTTTTTGAGTTTGTGTTTGCTTTTCAAATTCAAAATTTTGCTATTTTCTTCCAACATTTCGTGCACTTTTGCAATACAATACTTTTGCAGTACATTTCCAGTTTTACCACTCCGCGCGCTCAGCTGACTCAATACAACCCTACGTCCGTACAAATAACGGAACCGCTTAGATTTTCATGCTTTTCTCGTCCCACAACTTGGTTTTTCACTGAAGGGCGGCGCTTGGGAGGCGGAGTCACTGGAAAAAAGGAGGAACCACCGGACCTATTTTGCCTTATAGCGCCCCTCTCCTGCACTTTTTTGCCGCGAAAACGGTACAGGGTTGTTCGTCGCGGACTGCACTATCCTCCCGATGCCATATTTTCATCTTCGATACTTGGTCGCGGACCGTTCCTTTAAGCACGTACAACCGCTATTGGGTATGAAACTCCTTATTGGGCATTTTGCAAGTTTTCTTTTTGATTTTTCTTCACTTATAGATTTATTGCTACCTTGCTACTACTACCTGAGCCGCATACTCATCAGATTTGAACGCGGGCGCTGCCTGCAACGAAAATTGTACATAACGCAGTGCTGTCCCCTGGTCCTAACGTGGTCATAACAAGTGAGTTGAAAAGACTTACCTGCCAAGGAAGCGAGATAGCTGGCTGTTCCTGTACAGGCATCTGCTTGCCAAATT
This sequence comes from Cooperia oncophora, assembly GCA_036418165.1. NCBI lineage: Eukaryota > Metazoa > Nematoda > Chromadorea > Rhabditida > Trichostrongylidae > Cooperia > Cooperia oncophora. The sequence goes on from MU912027.1 coordinate 51,040, forward strand.
TCTCGACAAGAGGGTCAGCCACCTTAGAGACCTTCTCTGTCGGGTTTGTTGATGTTGTTTCACTCTGATCCTCAATGGTTTGACGTTTTTGCTCCTTAAATGCTTACTTTTGCACAGTACACCGAAAAGAAGCGAAGAAAAGGTACTCTAGAGAAGACAAACTTGAAGGCAGTGGTCATAACAAGATGATAGCGGCCAAATATGTCCAATAAAGGAGTAAATCTTTGCCAGTGATTAATCCCTTTGTGGGATGCGGCACACATTCTACCTCTATTCAAAATTGTAATAGCTTAATAGATGCAACGGGCTTACGGAATACTTGCAGGAGGCCAGGCGACGTACATATCAGTGCTATTATCCTCCCAGACGAATCTGGTACCAACTGCCGTCCTCGGAAGATAGAAGGCTCAATACAGTCTGGACGGGAGTCGATCCGGGATTCGAGCCTAGGATCGCGTGAATGGTAAGCGTGCCACTTGCCGTTACACCACCCCTCAAATATGCATAGAAAGGTGAATGAGGTTCCAGAGTTGACAAGGATGGGTGGACCTTTCGGCGCAAGATGCAACACTTTTGAGATCTAATAACGTCGAAATTAGACCTCAAAATTATGTGATCACGCCTCGAGCACCCTAGGACGAAACAGCGAGGTTCTACCACTCCTTTTTACGCAAAAGAAGGCTACCTGCCGGTTTTCTGAATGGCGGCGGTTGCTAGCATATCACAAGAATGCTGAGTTATGGGCAAAAGCCCCAGCCGGGAGTCGAACCCGCACCTCACGCTTTCCGGTTGAGTGCGCCATCCGTTACGCAGCAAAGTTACGCAGCGAAGTAACGCATAGCACACTTGCCCGAAATGCGTGACGTGCGAGTTGGACTCCCACTTGGGGCATGACTTTTGTCCATAGCTCAGCATTCTTGGGATAACTTTCGGAATGCGAATTGCGGCGTAAAACAGCAGTCATCATCATGAAGCTAGCACTAGCATTTCGTGTAGAAGGCAGGCTTCAATATACACTTTGTTCTTGAAGCCGCACCGTTCTGAGCGCAAAGTATCGTAAACGTGACTCCCAGCTCTTCACGTTTTTAGCGGGAGTACAAAGACTCAAATAGATCTTGTACTCATAGGCATGGCTACAAAGGACTCGTGTCAGAAGCTAAGGTAGTACCGGTAGTAAGGTAGTACGAAACGGTTGCCACGCAGCACCGCCCACTTATTTGCACGCTCAGACTCGTAGCTCCTACACCGAAGCAGGCAGAACGGTGTGTCTCTGAAGGAATTAAGTGGTGGCCTGAAGGAGCGGGAGGTAGCAGTGATTTCTCGAATTCGACTACCAAAAATTACAACTGTTGAACAGACATGGAACAAAGTCTTTAATTCTACAATCCAGGCCGCCCGCTCCCAACTAAACCCAGACAGCGGAGGATTGACAAAGAAGCATGGCTTTGGACGAACGTCAAAGCGAAGTTCAAAGAAAAGAACGAGCTCTATCACGCGTTCTCGAGCACAAGTCGGCTGACAAATGTCGGCAGTGGGAGGCGAGGAATGCGGCAAAGAAGGTCGTAGCTGCTGTAAAGGGCCGCTTACTTGAACAATATTAGCAAGGAGCTGGAGACGCGCGACGGTGAGCGCTACCTGTACGGACTTGCCAAATCTCGCAATCCCAAACCGAAGACATTAAGAAGTTTTCTGGCATAAATGATGAGAATGGCCATCTTCTGATGGAGCGAAGAGCTTTGGACTCAGGCTGAACCTCTACTCAGGTTGAACCTCAGTACCTGACAACCGATCCATATGAGCCCGGCTCCAGTAAGAGTGATGACACGGTGCTCAAGCGCGCAGAAACATCCAAATATCTCGGATCAGCAGCTGCGTCCAAACTCAGAAGTGAGCGCACGAGTGAGTGCGGCATGGTCTAAATGGTGAACCATGTCTGGGATACTTGAGGCAAGGAAATGCCAGAGCGTTTCATGTCAAAGATCTACCGTACTGTTGTCCGACCTGTAGCGATATATGGTAGAGAATGCTGGCCCGCGACCAACGAAGTTGAAGTTCGCCTCGGTGTGATGGGGATGAAGATGGTGTGCTGGACGGTGGGCGTCATGCGATCGGACTGCATTTGTAACGATGTCGTGCGCAAGAAGTATGGTGTAGCCCCCATAGCAGAGAAATTGCGTGAAACGCGCCTTCGATGGTACGGGCACGTACTTCGCGCGAAGACTGACACTGACATAAAACTGTTCTCAACTTGTGGTACTTGAAAAGCGGCCAAAAGGGGGTTCCAAACAGCGGTGGCTCGACCGCTGCATGGCGACTTGAAAGTAGCCGATCAGGCATTCAATCGGGAAAAGTGGCGTAGTTTTATCAAAAAAGCCGAGGACACCGCCAGCGGGAGGGACAAACGTTGAAGAAGAACAAGAGAAGAATAAGATTTTCTTGTACAACGCCTAATTCGATAATCCGGCGTTGATTTTGATCATTTAGGCTTCTCCAAGTTTCTCTACATTTCGTCCAGTCCACCCTTAACCAACACTTTCTTCAGTTCGTACATGTTAACTAAAGTCGATGATTAGTTTGATGATTAAAAATGAGAAACTGATACATTTTTCATAAGAGTAAACTGATCCAAATGCTCATTATCTCGACTGAAACTCCGATTGAGACTCAAAACCAGTAGGCAGAACTAAGTTCTCTTCTCGAGGTCTGGGTGAGTCTCCATATTTTTTTACTGCCGGACCAATAAGCATATCTTTAATTTTTTTTCTGGTAACGAGTCCTCGCGCCCACTGCTTTCAAAGGTAATAACTTCATGAAACACTCTTAACCAATTATCGAAAAAAGAAAACGTACAGCTGCTTTCTGAAGGTCAGTAAGAGTAGCACCGTCGGAAGAAATTTTTTCTTGAGCCGTTCCATAATCATCATCAACGTGGACTGTCACTTTCTGAAAAAAAGTTTTTTTATCGTCTGCACTACTGAGCAAATATTTAGGGGCAAACTGCACCATTAATCGACGGGGTGTATAAGGTTAGTCCGCCTAGCAAAGTACTGTGCACCTGACCAGGCGCTGCGAGGGGCCTCCCCGACAGCCGCGAAAGTGCGACAACGTTTGAGATTGGACCGGAATACTACTGCTAGGGAGAGATTCTACCGTGTGTTTTTGACTTCTTGCCGCTGACTCGGAGAATCAAGGCTTCCGTTAAAGACAGTGCCTGCTTTCGGCTTTTTCATAGAAAAAATCTGAAATTGACCCTACCTCCGTGAGCAGGTGAACTGCTTCGCATAGACTGCGATTGCACCCTTTCCGCGGCGCAAGCGAGCCAACAGGACCACCTTTCTACCCAACGATAGTACTCCCTTCACGCTAGACCCTTCTGCAAGCCCCATCCCTACAGCCACGTCACTTCCGTCAAAAAACATTCAAACAAATCGTTCCGGACCACGTGACACACATAGTGTGTCATGCATTTGTCTCTATGCGTTGTTCTCAGTTACAAAAAACACATCCTCATAAGGGAAAGAGGGAATTACTGATGAACTACTGATGAAAAATGATGAAATGTTCCGGAGATGCGCGCAGTACGGGGGTGCGCAATGGTCAAGTGCTCGCCGTGATTGAGCTCGAAGCCTTCGGCACTTCATTACCGAGATGCTGACTCGCGAGTGTCGGACTCAATGCTTCACGCGCTTTGATAAGCTTTCAAGATAGGCTTACCGATGCAATACTTGTTTATAAGAAGTTTGGAGGTATTATAGAGAGAAAGGTTGTACGTGGGTCTGTATGTAGAAATAGGAATTTTATGTATAAATTGAAGAAACGCCGATAAAGCGTTTAGAAATTGTTGGGTTTTTAGCTTGTTTTACTTCTTCGAGTACTGCAGTTACTGCAGTAGGTTCGAAATGTGCATACTGAAGAACCGTGGCTAGTCACGAAATCTGCAAAGTCGAATCACTCACTTCTCCTCGCAGATCTTCTTCAGTAAGCGGGTAATCGCAGTTATAAGTGTTCTTCTTGCCACCCTTCTGGACAGTCTGCAAGATTACTTAAATAGGTTTACGATAAAAATAAATATTCGATATTTATTCAAAATTCTGCGGAACCTTCACGTTGCCAATCCATATAGTATTGGGATCGAGCACTTCGAAGAAGGGCTGCAGGTTATGGTGACAATTCTCAGAATCCTACAAAAAGAATACTACCGCTCAAATCATATATGCTGTTCACACTTTAAAACCAGGCCCTTTATTTTCCACACTGAATTTAGACTTTCCAAATCAAACTTCGCACACTCTCTACATAGAGCAGTTGGTCAGACATCACACGGACTCTGCGAGCTCCTCCCCTACAACCGCGCCCACTTTTCAGGGATCACAACTTCTCAAATTTTATTTTATTCCTTCTGCTTCCATGATTTTTTTTTTGCAATTTTGCCATTTTGCACACGTATGGCTCACCATTTTTAAAATTTGCTGGAAAATCCCAACCTAGCAGGCTAGATCTCCAGTTAGCAGGTTAAAAGTCTTTAAGAAAAAACCAGGCGAGTCTGCCGAGTCGCGAGATAAGAAAAAACCAGGCAAGTCTGCCGAGTCGCGAGACTCGACTTGCTGATACAGATTATGATCCGCTTAGTTATGGCATTTTTCAGATTTGGGACTTTCGCGGAGAGGGTGGAGCTATTAGTTGCTTAAAAACCCGGAAAATTTGAAAGATCAGAATCCTGCAAGGAACGAGTGGTTGGTCGTTCGATGCCCCGCGGTGGAAAAATAAAAGTCCTGAGACTGTGGGTACCTGGGTAAGTCCGCTGAATCATGAACCTCCGTGTTTTTTTTTCACTGCTTACCGTGGAAGGTCTGGAGGACCCCCAACCTTTTCCTTATATCAAGAAGAATACCTTGTAGTCGTAAAACAGACTGAACGGTAACAACACTGGATGAGATCTCCATGAAGATTCGTTCAATCGTCGTATGAGTGACAGCGTTTGTTCGCACAACTTCCGCTTTGTACCCTTCTTAAATGAGAACGAAAACATTCGATAATGTTCAAGATGTCGTATGTGCATATGAACTTATACCAATAATGCAGTAATGCGAACCAAAAGTTCTGAGATTAGGTTGGACCCAAAGTCCTGCATCACTTTGACCGCTATCCTTTGAAGGCACAGGGAAAACGACAAGCTGACCGTTATGGTGCTCATGAACCATGATATGCTGGGTAACGCCCCTGTGAAGCAAACAGCAGAAGAAGTCGCCCGGACTCGCACGACGTCAAGAATGTGTGGGGCCGTCCTGAATACAACTCCATTCCCTCATGTTGGGCCATAAAGTGGTGAGGATGTTAATGTAGTTACGAGAAATGCAAGTTAGATACCGCATTCCTACGAGAACATAGGTAGACACTTTTCGAGACCATAATTCGACATCAGCTAATTGTAAGCTCTGGAACCATACTGGGGCGATACCAACTAGCATCACACCATGTTTGAGGTAGTTTTCGAGGTTTGATGAAAATCTAAAACTGGGATGAAAATTCATCTCCTACAGTGATTTACTCCCTGAACACCAATACCTTACTCGCTTTGCACGAAAACGCGTGTGGAGTGCAGTACCTTTCTCCAAGCCAAGCTTCCTCTAACGGCGTGGGATTCCCAAACCACAGCAACTGATCTCAAATTCAACGAGCCCGCTTCAAGTGTTTCCGAAAACAAAAGCAGAAGGCAAAAGTGCTCGTTCATCAAGCATTTGATCGGGCGACCAGGTGCTTGCTAGGCGGAAATTCCAACGAGCTACTTGGTTCAAGAAGGATTTTACTCATCCCGTTACGGACCACCGTCGTAGGTATATTCATCTTATTTCTTCGTTCTCTTCACTAATCAGTACAAGTGATATCCAGTAAGTTTACTAATCAAAAAGCATATCATTGATATCGTCACAGTCAGACAGAGCCGAAACGAGCTTGCCTCCTACTCCTGTATGTACCACTACTGGTCGGCTAGTGATTGATTTATGAAGAAAATAACCAACGGTGAAAACGCCTCGGATGGGCTAATTTCAGCTTCCTGACACCACGACTGATTACGACAATCAACTGCAATGAGTGGAACGGCGAAGCTCTTCTTTTCTTTGAATTTTATTGGGTGACAACGTTTCGGGCATAAGCACTTCTTCAGGTCACTCGATCTTAAATCACAGCATTTGCCCTTACAATACAGCTACAGTTACAGCACTAATAGAGCGAATATAGCAACGACCCACATTGTGTAGAAGGGATAAGGAGCACAAACTCCGACAAGCCTCTCTACTTGGCAGTATAGATAGAAATAAAAGTGGCAGGAATGGGACTATTTATAAGGGTGCGGGACAGGGGTGATCTAGAATCAGTCACGTATGTCTCCATTGTGCACGTCTTATATTGATATCAACCCCATTGCCACTTTCATCTCCTCTTTGCTGTTGATGGGTGGTTCTTGTTGCTCTAGTTCCATTGCTTCCCTGATCGTCCTTTCAACTGGATCCACCACGTTTCTGTGTAGAATGGAGATGCGTTTCTGTGTAGAATGAAGTTCCGGCGGTCTTTCTTGAGCGTGCCTACACCGCACACTAAGGCACGCTCAAGAAAGATCTCCGGAACTTCGCATCTCCATTCTACACAGAAACGTGGTGGATCCAGTTGAAAGGAAGATCAGGGAAGCAATGGAAATAAAGCAACAAGAACCACCCATTCAACAGCAAAGAGGAGATGAAAGTGGCAATGGGATTGATATCAATATAAGACGTGCACAATCCTTATTACACTCTATAAAGCAGAAACTTTGTGTGTCGGTTTGTCGGTATGTAGGTATGTATGTATGTATGTATGGATGTCGGTTTGTATGTCTGTCCGTCCGCCAAAATGGTTTACGGGATTTAAACACGTTAGTGAAAGAAGAAAACGTCCGCTAGAAAAGGAACCCATCGCTGCAGATGTATCAATCCAATGTTTTGATTGTGATAACAGCATATATAAGACAACCACTCGGTACACTCCGAGCCATTGCACGAGCTGCTGCCGTGGCAGCTGGACGTGTGCTCGTGCGGCGGCAGGAGGGGGGGGGGTGCCAGGTCGCCCTGCCTCCTTCTCCTGCATGTGCTCAGCCGGAGTGGCGAGGACGGAATGGGGCGAGGTGAGGAAGGTGGGAGTTAGTACCGAGTGACCCCCTCTCCCATCCTCACTTCCTTGGCGTACTCAGTCGGATCTGAGTCATGCAGGGGAAGGAGGCAATGGATTGAATCGGGCATACTGGGTACAGTAAGGGGATGCGTAGCGTACGCTTGGATAGGAGCAGGCGGCAAGACAGAAGGAATGGACCCCTAGCAAAACTGCAAGCTAATGCATGTCACAGCAACGAACTAGGAAGCTGTTTGGGTTGTGAATAGCTCCCCTATCTAAGCCAACCACTGTGATAGACTCTGTGCTATTGCAGGAGCTGCTCGCTTGGGAGGTGGACGTGAGCATGACCAAGGCGGTGGTAAGAACAGTGGCGGCGTAGTGTCCCTATGTTGCACCAGCTGCTCACGTGGCGGCTGCATCCACGTGAGTGGGTGCCAGTTAAATAGGGTCACTGGGATATGATGTGGTGAGGGGGATACCAGATGAGGCGAATTCGCGATTAGGAGCACATAGCGCCTGCGGCGGAAAGGCGTCTACGGTTACCATAATGAGAAGAAAAGGGATCGACCGCAATCGGAACTGAACCGATTAATGTTGCATTATCAAATTGTGAGCTTTTTGATAGTCATAACACCATCCACAACATAACACAACCATTTAGTGCACTCAGAACCATTGCACGGGCTATTCGCGTAGCAGCTGAGCGTGACCTGTAGGGTGGCTGAGCGGGGAATAGTGAGGTTAGTTTGGGGATAGGTGAGGTGAAGGGGTACTATATTGGCGCGACCGACGCTCGCCTGAACAGAAGCACGCAGCGACTGCGGAGACCGAAGCATCCATGGCTTTCATGAGATGGGGAAGAGAGTAATCGATTATCCATGACCAGATTTTGAACTTTTCATTATGGAAGTGCCCTGCGATCACATGGCGCGTTTCTACATTCATTTGATTAGAAGACAGAAGCTAAAGCAGTTGCATGAGCCTGGCGAAGCCGGGCTTAAGAAGGAGGAGAGCTCGGCGTTAGCCGGGCGATCCGACTGGTGGAGACATACGTGACTGATTCTAGATCACCCCTGTCCCGCACCCTTATAAATAGTCCCATTCCTGTCACTTTTATTTCTATCTATACTGCCAAGTAGAGAGGCTTGTCGGAGTTTATGCTCCTTCTCCCTTCTACACAATGTGGGTCGTTGCTATATTCGCTCTATTAGTGCTGTAACTGTAGCTGTATTGTAAGGGCAAATGCTGTGATTTAAGATCGAGTGACTTGAAGAAGTGCTTATGCCCGAAACGTTGTCACCTAATAAAGATTCAATGAAAAGAAGAGCTTCGCCGTTCTACTCATTACAGCAAGATTAAATACAATGAAGCTCAAGGAACCATCGATTCTGAATAATCAACTGTAAGTTCTCTGGTGTGGGTAGACAGAGGCAAGCGCGCTTACCACACGCGCGATACGGACATCAAACACCGCATGGGCTCCCGTTCAGACTAATCATGCATTCTATCCTTTAAAAGCGGTGGACTGGTTCCAGATTCGCCTGGGAAGAACACTTACTTGTACATTTGCAGATCCTGCAAATGATCGCATAGGCCACATAGCATTCACTGAGCTACCATGTTCCCCCATGGAAGATGTATCCTCAAACATATCCTGATAAACGATAAAAGCGTAATTCCAGTCTTTGATCCCGTAAAGCATTTTCTGAACTTCGGCATCGAGAGACAGCCAAAAAAGCTAAACGATTCGTAACCCACATGGTGCAGCACGTTGCTATCAAAAGGTCAATAAAATAATGATTTTAGGGATGTACTTTCGGTGATACAGGACGTTCTGTTCAACCTAAGATACGCTCGAAATCCCTGAGATGTGATAGGCTGCGCACTTCAACTAAACGTGGCCGAGGATGTGCTTTTGGGGATCTTTTCAACTGTGACACGTTGTCTCAGACTGAAATTCCCACGGGAAACCCATCCCCTGCCATGTTCAAATGCCACACCTCTTTCGCAAAGATAGGCAGTCGAGAAGAAAACCTCACGTTAGATCCACTGGCGAGCTCTCGATATCGCTTGACAACCATACGAAATCGCTGCAACAATGGTCGAATAGCTCTTGCAACATACGGAATGCGACTCTTAACAGCATGTTGAATGATTGCAAATTTGAAAAATTTTGATATCTATGAGTTCTTTTCAACTGAAGCTGTAGGTCATCATACCGCTGGTAAGCCTTTCATGTCGTCATTGCTCTTGCGCTTTTCTTTGCGGAAACGTCTCGCAACGAATTTGTTCAAGGAAGGAAGAACAAAAGCGCCGTTGAGAAGGGTGGCATAGAGCTCACGAATCGCTCTTTCAGACGCCAATCTGGGATGGAAAGTAAATATTTGAAAAACACGGAAAATAGAAAACTTTTTGAAAATATCCTTTCATATTAGGAAATGTCTAGTCACGCACTCATAAAATCATTTAATTTTCGTTTTTTATCTCGATCTTCTAGCCCCTCTGCTCTTCAATACTAGCCTTCGCCATCACCTGACTCAGACTCTGCAGCATGAGCAACGTCCCAATTGTCATCCACATCAGGAGTTTGCGTTTTAACCGTGTTCGAAAGCGCAAACTACAAGAATTGGCAGTGTCAGGAGCGCCGCACACAACACGCGCCTCGCAGACTTCCGATGAACTGTGGATGGGACTGGGATGTGCTAGCGGTGTGCAACGTGTCTGCGCCGCAACTTGCATTTCAGGCGGCGTGGAGGAATTAGCCTATCCCACGGTCCTGGATCCCCATCCCCGCGTGGGCCAGAAAACCGTTACGACTCGACAGCTGAGGGCCTGTTAGCCCCGGACAGGTGCCGGGGCGCACCTCGCAGCTGAGCGTGCGTGGTGTCTTCAGAGGATTTGCAGTGAAGCAATTTCTTCTCACATATCAAAGACAAATTTTACACTCTCCCCGAACAGGTCATTTCCGTGTACGAGGTGAGTGGGACTACAGCTGCAGCAACGCTCCACTTTTCCCCGCTCTAAAGTGCAGGGCACAGGCTGGAAGGCAGTGATAGTGCAGTCTCTATAGTCTGGCCGCGCTATAATCAATGTGAAGAGCTTGCATCCACATCAAAGCTGTGCAGGGAAACAGGACTCAGCACTAGAGAACTATCAGAAGTGAGAGGGCGCAGACAAGTAGCGCGTTCCGGTCAGGAGTGTGGCTGGCCGCGCGCCATTGCTGGTGGAGCATGAAAAGAGCACCTGGGCATCACTGCCCTCCATCCCCGTTTTGGGTTTGGAACCTGCTATGTGAGTGGTAGCAGAAAAAGGGACTTGTGCACTTTCTATCTATATTCGGTAAGTTAATGCTAACTGTCAGTGGACAATTGGCTCATAAAAACAGCTGAAAACACTTCCTTCAAACATGGTTATAGGTGATATCGAAACGACTGACGATTCTATTTCAGAAACAGCCTTTCCATACAGGAAATCACCAATTTCGTTAGAGAACTTGACTTGCGAATGGTAAAGGAGGATACCTGAAAAAAATATCGACAAGTGCCCTTTTCCTTTCGATGCTGCATAGAAAAACAATAAACAGTGACCAACGGCGCAGATTTGAAACGTCATCCAGAAGATTGAGGTTAGAAAATAAATTGGATTTATTAGCAACAGACTACACGCTTGGTAAGAATGGGCGTAGAAAGTGAGGGTTGTCGGGGCGCAGGCTAATTCTAGGGGAGGGACGTGTCCAGAGATCTACATTTCAGAGGCTGGCCCACTGCAGTGACACTCCTCATTGTCTGCGGTTCATGCTTATCGCGGTTCGCGACAACGTTGGCCGGGGTCCCGTGCGCCTGGGCCCTGGCGCGCTACACGGGCAAAGCCACGACGCGACCGCCGTAGGCCGCGCCGCCGCCCCGCCCCCAGTGGAGCCTATATAAGGGCTGTCGTGAGCCAGTCGGTGTGCTTCTCTCCCTCCGGGAGGAGGGATCCACCGGGTACCCGCTCTGCCGCCATGATGCCGGACGGTTGGCAGGGTGCTTGCACTCTGCATAGCAGTGTGGTTGGGCACACTGCTCCGTCTGGCGGAGCTCTGGCTCTGGCCCGTGCCTGCTATGACCCGAAGGTACGGCCAGCTGCGGGTGGCAGCTTGTAGCCGCAGGGCGCCATATACCGCTAGGACTACCGCAAGACACTTGGAAGATGGATGGCCAATCCAGCTACGGCAGGGTATTAGGACAGATATGAAGATGGATACCGCTAACACGTGAGTCAATAAATATGAAGTTTATTTATGTTGTACTGTTGTAATAGGAGGGAATTGGCAGCGACCGGGCAAGTGGGCCCGTAAGGTGCTGGTGAGGTTTGGGAGGTTCAGGTCGGGTAAAGGTATAAGTTATTGGTTGCTGTATTTCTATTGGTATTTCTGTGGTTGGTTATTGCATGCCTCAGGTGGGTAAAATAGGCATGCTGTTAAACCGGTTACGGCAGGCTGCACCAGTGGTAGGGACCGGTCGACCCGAGGGTCCAGGACGGAGATGGGGGAGGTCGGGCCCACCACCCGCATGCCTGTCCATGGGCTGTCGTCTCCTGCAGCCTGCCACGGGCGTAGGCCGGGTTGTCCCTCGGGGAACCGAGGCTATATCGTGCGGGAAAGCGATATGTTCCCCGGGGAACTGTGAGACTGAGGTGGGCTGATGGTGTGTAAGCGGGACCCTCGATACACCTATGCTCGTCGTGGGAGAGGACTAGTAGGGCGGTCTCTCTCTGAACTGCGACAATGCTGGCAGATCGACACCCTGCGGCCTCTGACCAGGAAAGGTCAAAAGGTCAGCCTGGCCATTTGCAATGAGATGCACATCACTGTACTCTTGACAAGGTGAACTCAGAACAGTCTCCAAAATTTGCAGAACGAATCTCTGAGCGGAGTTATGGAGGGTTTTATCCCCGCATTGCCGTTTCGCATGCTATCGCGAGGAAACGTGGAAGCGTCTTAACATTTATGTATGGAATCATTCTCAAACGTGGTAGCAGAGCACAGCGAGTAGGAAGCGAGTTTCTTAGGCGAGACGTCGTAGGATCGGTTCCGAGGCAAGTGCATTTCTTTGCATTTTGTCCTAGAACATAGCCGACAAAGCTTCTAACATTTCTGCTCTCCTGCACTACCCTACATATAAGGGAACCTGCGATCAGTTCTTTTTTGGAAAGTGTGGACCCATTGTGGCTTGGATGAGTGCCTCTGCTTGTACCCCTCGTAACACGTGTCACACGGGTTTTCACAATGAAATACCATCATATTCATGCTCAGCGGGTTGAATTACCCCTGGGGACAAGTTTCCAGCCGAATCTGGTTTCCGACCTCACTTGGAAAATGTGGGCTATTCCATGGGTAATTAGCAGCAGACTGGAGCTCACCTACCATCGATGACTGGTCTTGGAATGGAATTTCCTCCCGGTAGCCAAGAAAATGATGCAGACGGCACAAATAAGTATGCCAGGTACTGTTGTTTGCGAGACATGACTGAAGAGTTGTTTCGGTCCGAAGAGCGGTCATCACCAGTATGCTAGTCATAGTAGCGATGTTGGCTATCAGTCAGACATGACTATCCATACCCCATTTTTTCGAAGTCCAGTCAGAAGCTCAGATTTTGCTAAAGTGACGTCTCTGGGGGTTATTCGATCCCCTGAACAAGAAGATGATACCTGTTTTGCGCGGCAGCGCTGTGAGTCGCGCTACACGTGCCAACACTTCGGGGCCAGCGCGCCCGTAAGAAGAAAAACAGTAAGGAAACCTCCATAACTCCGCTCAGAGAATCGTTCTGCAAATTTTGAAGACAGTTCTGAGTTCACCGTGTCAAGGTGAATACAGTGATGTGCGTCTCATTGCAAATGGCCAGGCTGACCTGTTGACCTTTCCTGGTGAGCAACTGCTGGCTCACAAATCATTCTGTCGCATCTTCCAGTAATAAATGCTACAAAATACTAGAAAGAAATACAGAAAAGAACGCTGGAACAATTCTCGTAGCAGAAAATAACTTTTGAAGGGTCTCTGTGCAAAATTAGGATTATGTAAACAATTCACGACGAGCTTCTACACCGCTGCGAATGCATCGCTGGGGCATTTCAGCAGCGCTAAAATGCGTCTGGCCTTGCCTGTACAATGCCACCGCTTGTTTTCAAGAAAAGGTATCCAGGAAAGGTGACACGTAATGGTTCTCCGCTGCGAGCACATGAGGTCGTCCATGATGCTGCAAGCAACGCGCGCGGTAATTAGCGGTATGAGTCGTTGTCTTGTAACCTAAAAACCTTGATGTCGTAGAAGTCATGGGTCTCTAGCCTTTTTACCTTGTAGTTCCTTGTGACAAAAGTGGTACACTTTCTGTGGGTGCGAACCTGCCCACCAAATGCACGGAGGCATTTCGCGGGTCACTTGATCAGCAGCATCGCCTTTTTGTTCTGGGCATCTGTTGAATTACGACAGAGTGCGCGCGTGGGACGCCCTGAGTTCCCTTCTCATAGGCCCTAAGATTTTTGTGGGAGCTATGTCAGTAAAGCATTTTATTACCCATTCGTACGGAACCAAGTTAATCGACAGGTGTACCTTTATCTGATCTGGTTTCTCGTTTCACGTTGAGGATTTTGCACGAAATCTCGCTAGCCAACTTGTCCAAAAATTCTCGCAGACTGGCAAATTCATCTGCATCAAGGTCAACATTGCGAAATTCTTTGTACGCATCATCAATCGGTAGCAAAGCCGCTGATCCCCTCTTGTGAATCTAAAACACTGAATGTTTCAGAACGAGAGCAGGACAGCAGAGTATGCACCTTATGGTTGATGGCCTTCTCCCACGGTGGCACTTTTTTAGTAGTTGGTAGCAGCAGCTTCTTGTCGTACTTCTCAAATTCGGAGTTAGATGAAGAAAACTCGTCCTGAAAGTTACCACATCAGAATTGACATTGTGAAATATATGACAGCTGAGACACCGGCTACTCAAAGGACCACCGAAAAGAATAGACTGTAAGAGTCGTATTAAATGCGGAACAGAAAACAGTGACGTCCTTTTTCGACTGCTCAAACTTACATGAGAGCAGAGAGAAGGAGGGGGTAGGGGAGTAAGGAGACAGTTGGTTTTATAGCTAGCGACTAGAATGATCACCAGATCCTGCGATTTATTTTGTTCCCAATATATTTAATCGCTTGTCTTTAGTTTTCAATCCCTGACGTCCCTCTTATCGATGTCCAGCTCTGCCTAAGGGTAAAAGAACTGTTAAGGATGGGAAATATCATGTGTATAAAGTGGACCGAGAGGAACCGTCCAGTTGAGACTGCGTAGCATCCTAACAAAGTCAACTTCGCGATTCATATTAGGTTGGAAAGAAAGTCTCGCGACACTTCGATCAAATTGTTTCAGAAAACGATGGTATGACTCTGCGGAAGATTTCAAAGCTTAAAAGTTTACCAAAGGTCAAGGTACTCTTCGACCTATCCCATATTATGAGTCCATTCCGCTGTAGTCGTGGGAGCTAACACCTGCGTCGTATTCAGGAAAGATGTCGCTTGCAATGTCAGAGTGCCCCGTTTGTATCAGCGCTTGCAAGCTGGAATTATTTGATTCGAACGCAGGCAATGTATAGGTCACCACCAGCGCAGAATGAGAGCCGTTTACTCAATCCTCTGGAGGCGAAGGCGAACGTAAGCACCAGCAAGTTGGCATCCTCTCTAGACTGCATCTAACCAGGGAAGTCCACAAGTCCACCACCTTACCATGGAACTCTGAATGGAGACCTGGGTAGATCGATAGTCTACAAGGTTATTGACAAATAGATAGCAAAACTGCAACCTGCATTTCACAAGCAATTTATGAGCAGTAAAGTTCGTAGTGGTGCAGTAGGATGGAGGCTTGGTGGTGAACTATGAAGCAGAAGCGAAGAAATGCCTACGTCCAATCGAGTCGACGAACGTCGAAGCTTACCACTGAACCACCACGACTCGATTCGACGTAGGCGATTCCTCGCTTATGCTTCACAGTTTACCACCAAGCCTCCATGCTACTTCACCATTACAAACTTTACCTGCTCATAAGTTGCATGTGAAATGCAGGTTGCAGTTTCGCTATCTACCTTTGTAAATAACCTTATAGACTCTATCGATCTACACAGGTCTCCATTCAGTTCCACGGTAAGTTGGCGGACTTCCCTGGTAAAAGACAACTGCCATGCTTCTCTGCGAACCGATTACCAGGAAAGTTTTCTGAGAATGATGTTACATGAGTTGTACCAGTCTAGGCGCACCGAACGGTCGTGACTGAGTTTTCTATTCTTTGTGCACACTGGAAGGACTTTTATGAGACACTTTGGCTGGTAGCGAGAGTTGGGATCTTCACGCCATGCACATATCCCTTGCATGATCCCTCTAGCAGAAAAGTAGCCTGCTCAGCTAGAAGCAGATAGGCATGGAATAAAGATTTCACTGTGTTACTTGTGGGACTTCAAAGCGATGTCGTTGGGTACTTACAAAGCAGCGAAGGCCATAATTTACACTAATGAACATCAAAACATGGATGGCGTCACGCCTGAATTTATTCTGAAAAGCTCACTTTCTTCCTACTACTTGGCAATGCGAAGACCGCTTGTGAGGATCAGGCTACGCCAAAAGATCATGGATCTCGATCAGGGAATGCGACCGTACCCAGCTTATTAACCAAAGTTAGCAGCCTTAATTACTTCCTCCTTTGATCCCTACCGCATCCTTCAGAAAGCGAAAATCCCGAATATCGACGTCTATTCGAAAATGAGGTCCACCTTTTATTTTCATAATAACTGCCGTAGTTCTATAAGAGTGGAAACGAAAAGCTGTGCACAAGGTGGGAACTAGTCCCTTTCATTAATGGTGATTACCTTGAAGACTGGAGGTGTCTTTTAGTGAAGGAAAATTTGGTTAAAGTGTCGCGCGACTTTCTTTCCAACTTAATGTGTGGGTGCGTACCGTCATACAGGGAGGCTTCCCATTAAATCCGACTCATCTTGGCTGACACCTGATCCATCTTTTCACAGCACATCTCGGCTCTTTTCACAGTACGTCTCAGTTCGAAAATGAAACCGTATAAGAATATCTTACAATGGACAATTCCTTTCACATTGCACACGCGTGATTTTCCTGGACTTCGGCCAAGGCTTCAAGACTCTCTTCTATTTTGGCTTGAGCCAATGTTGCTTGTTTGAGTAGTTGGCGAAAGACTCATATCCAGAATGGGAAGTGAGAGTGTTGCGAATGTCAAAGTTTAACTGCATAAGGTGTGGGGTCAAAGGGAGGGGGGGGGGTCGTACCTGGCCGCTGGGGAGGGGAGAAGGTCGTAAACGCAGGGTCGTTGATCACCAAAAGTGTCCGCTACTGGGTTGGATGGGTTGTACGACAGCCATTTCATCCGATACTGCACCCTGATTCAGGGCTGCGGCCATATTTTGCGTCTCAGTATTCCGAAAGAATCAATGTTTCCAACGAATTTTCGGGCCACCTATACTGTCCTATTCGCTCACAAGCTGATCTCTCAAACCACTGAGTCGCCTAGTATGAACACAGCTTTACAAGCGCCACCTCCGCAAAGATGTGGATGGATAGATCTCACCACATGAAAGTAACCAAAACAAACCCAGTTTTCGAAGCCTTCCACATAGGAAAATATGAAATAGTGGCTAGCGAATTCGTCCTGAAATGCACTAATACAACCGACGAAAACTTTAATGCTAAGGGATGTGTAAGACGCTTGAAATCTTGGTACCTGTGGGAGGCCAATCGATTTTGGCAGGAGAACAAGCTGGTGTTCTGACCAATAGCGCAGAGCGGAGTCTCGAATGAATCGCGCGAAGTCGTGAGCTTTCGCAAACACTTTCTTGGAAGGACTCGCCTCTGAGTACTCTGCCTTGGCCAACGTGTTGAGTTTGGAAAACGCTTCTAAATACAAACAAGTGTCCTTTTAAATATTCGAAAGTTTGTTGTAGATTAGATGCGCCACAGCCATGTAAAGCCTCTCAGTAATCTAGAAGTTGCGCTACTTACAAGGGAATGGCTTGAACTTCCCATGGAACTTTGAATGGAGACCTAGGTGCATCGATAAAGCCTCGAATGCTGATTACGAATATGCAGATTAAAAGTGCTACGGGGACCTCCCAGACGAGATCTGGGTGATCAAAGTTTGAGTTCTGGCTCGTAAGCGCTGCTGATCAATGCGTCGGCGGTGCCACGTGGCCTCGTGGTAGTGGTCTCGCTTTCATGTCAAACGATGCGGGTTTGCATCCGGTTGACGCGGAAATTTTTGCTTCGCTCCGTATAAGATCTTCAACTCTAATTTTCGAAATTCTTCCGAATTTACGGCCCAGCAGGGCATGTAGATCGAGTACATCAAGTATACGACATACTCGATCTAGTATGGATTTGGTCATATCTGCCCTCTCTGAACATATTACCCATCCGACAATTCAAAGTTTTAGGGAGAAATTCGTTCATGGGATATTTCGACCCCCTGGACACGAACATCACATCCTTCGACGAAAAAACGCTCGTCTGGCCAAATTGCGATTCTGGGCAAAACTTTGAATTGTCGGGTGGGTAATATGTTCAGAAAAGGCAGATATGACCAAATCCATACTAGATTGAGTACGTCGTATACTTGAAGGAACTTGATCTACTTGCCCTGCTGGGCCGTAAATTCGGAAGAATTTTGAAAATTAGAGTTGAAGATGTTATACGGAGCGAAGCAAAAATTTTCGCGCCAACCGGATGCAAGCCCGCATCGTTTGACTTGAAAGCGAGACCATTATCACGCGGCCACGTGCCACTGCCGACGCATCGATCAGCAACGCTCACGAGCCAGAACTCAAACTTTGACCGTCTGGGAGGTCCCCGTAGCACTTTTGATCTGCATATTCGTAATCAGCATTCGAGGCTCTATCGATGCACCTAGGTCTCCATTCAAAGTTCCATGGGAATTTCAAACCATTGCCTTCTTTAGTCCCTTGTTAGTCAGTTCTTCAACTCGTGCGGTGGCTTAGGTGTGCTTGATTTACGCGAACTTCCCAAAAAATCAAGGCTATTACGCTCGAGCGGGAGAGGGGCGCTCTAGTGAGCTCCAATCAAGGCACGCACTCGGGCACTATGTGAAATCGTGCAAACTTCAGTGAATTTACGAAATGACATCCGCTTTCGTTTCGTGTATCGATGTTTTACGCGGGAAAAAACCGTTTTCAAGTTTGAGAAAGTATAAGAGCTTTAACCAGCTAGGCTGTACTTTCGTGCGTTTTCAAACAGAGCTCTGACGAATTTGGCTGCTGCGCACTACTGCGCGCATCTTCTGAGAAACCCTACGGAACTGGTAACTAACAGAACCCCTGAACCGATCACTAACAGTTGGCTAAAAGACAGCTCCCGCGCTCAAGTAGTCTGGTCTCCTTCCTTGTGCAGGTAGTTCAGCCCCCAAGCTAGATGCTGTCCCACTCTCGCAACTCCACAGTGAGCGAGCGAGCTACATCCACTCGAGTTCTAGTTCTGACGCCCGCTCACCACCAGTTCGACCGCCCCACTTGCTAGCTGCCCTCTGACGGAGAGCCGCTGTCAGTTGTTCTTTGTTGGGACGGCGGGCATTAATCGGAACTGCACGTCTCTTTTGCTGACCGCGCTCGTGTCCATAAATAATCCTGCTCTCCTTCATCATATTTTATTCATGGAGCACACACAGTCAACTGCAACCCGTACTGTAAGGTAAAAAGCGTAAAAATCATGAATGATGCAATTTCTGTGGTGCAAAAGCTCGGGATGCACCAGAAGCTGCACACTGCACATAACCCCTAGTTTGGACGCCAGGTTTTTGAATTTTTCCTTTTTCAAGTGTTTGCCGTTCGTGTCTTTATTGTTTTTCATATTCTTTTCTTTCCATTGAATGATATCCACTACTGGGAGATGTGGTAAAGCGATTTGTGAGCCAAGGGTTGCCCACGGACCGCAGGGCGGTGTAACTGGTGCCATGGGTAATTACTTAGAGTGCTTACCATGATTTTCGTGGCTCTGTGCCTTTTTGCGCGGCGACTGTCTTTAACACGTTCCGGACCGTGTGACACACATGGTGTGCCATGAATTGTCCCCATGCTGTGTTTTCTTTTCTTCTGCGGAATTTGATACTTTCTTAAAGCTCCGCGTTTATGGACTGCTACGTGAAGTCCCGCCCACTATGGTCGACTCCACCCACTTCGCAGAAGCCCCGCCCCCCTTGAAAAATGGGAATCGGCAGAACAGGGTCTCAGCTTGCATGCTAGGGTCTCGCTCATCAATCGGAACAAACTTGCCTGATTTTTTTTCGTCCTCAGTAACGAGCAAGACCTTAGAATGGGAGCTGAGCCTCTATCCTGCCGAAGGCCTGTGCATGACAATGACGTTGAAAAATGTTACGAAAAGTCGAAGTTTGCAACAAATCCTTTAAAAAGTGGACGGAGTTGCCCACGAACTGATTTACAGTCTTTTTCAATTATGTATATGGGCGAAATAATAGAAGCGCAAAAAAGTTGCAGAAGGGAAGTTGTGAAAAAAATTTGGAAATCACACCCACACACTGAAACGTGGGCGGGGCCTGCAGTAGTGTCTGGTGCCCCCACTGCTGACTGTATCTTGAATTCGGCTTGAAAAGTCGTAAATTTGATTGGAAAAGTGGCGAATTTGAAAGGAAAACGCTCTACATGAGCTCCAACCTGCCGGAGTGTAAGTTTTCCCGGAAGCCGTTTCGCATGAATGGAGTTTTATCAGGTGTTTTTCTGATACTGTGTAGGCTATGAGAGGGTTTCCATTTGATTAGAGCCATCACTCGTAGTAGAGAAAAGTAAAAACTCACGATTTCTTGAGTACTTCAGGAAGGCAGCAAACCGCTCCCTACAGCAGTACAATACAGGATCCATCCACTCCTAAAAATGCCCAAAGAAGATGTATTAACATTGCGCCTGACATTCCTGTACATAACCAGAATGACTCAATATGGACGGGTGAAGCATTCTGTGCGCTGGGTGAAAATATTTAAACAGTCAGCTTCTGGTCGGGATGCACTGGTAAAGAACAGCCGGTGGACGATGGACTTACACTCACGGCTCTCTCACTTACTTGCTAGTACCAGCATAAAACCGTCCGTTTTGGTCTTTCGCGATCATCGTGCACGGTCGACCCAAAAGTTTGCGGAGATGACGATCGTAGAGTTCGTTCAGTGACATGCGCAGCTGCCTTACGTGATTGGCAAACGAATCTCCCCATTTCCTCTAAACAGTGGGGGTCCGTTATCGGACCATTCTACGGTTTTCTTTGTTTAACTGTCATTGCGCCTTCTCATAACGTGACCGATACATCGCAATCTTGCCCTCACTGCGTGCTCCAGAGGATCGCGCAGTCCAGCTCGATATTGCCTATACCGATTGAACCTTGGAAACAGGGTTCGAGCGCTCTGTGCGTCGCATTTAGGATTAATACGCTTAGCAGGACAGATTTCGGCGCCCCTGAGCAGATGCTGCGTGGCGCCTCTTCCTCGGAAGATTTGTCTACGGCGCCCTATCATGCTGCAACATAGCGACCGAGAGGCCGCCGCGCCCACCCGCCCACAAATGTCTGACCGATGCTGATAATGACACCGCTCCATTTGGGAAGTACAATATGACGCTAAGGACTTGATATGAAGAGGTTGCGGTCTTACATGGATATATGGGTACGCACATGCAGCCGTATCTACCGTAGCAGTTATTGGCAAGATCCCAACGGGGATCACGTCCGTAGTTGCTTCCTGGGTAGTGTAGAACAGAGGTCCTTCTGCAAGTTTTTGACCGTTTCCTCGCTTTTCTGCCATTTTCCCTGAATATAGCACTCCTGCTACCATTTGAGATCGAGTACCAAATTATCGTGACCTTATACCTCAAAAGCTCTTGTCGTGGATGTACTATCCACCCATATCTCGGCCGCATTGCACAGCCCAGGCAGAACGATGAACACGCTTTCAGTATTATGCAGCAAATATTAGAAAGGGTCAAGTCTTCGTTGCTGATTGATTCTTTTTCGAATGCGGCACGCATTCCACTTCCATTAGGAATCGTAGAAGCCTACTGAATGCGACATGGTCGATGCAATGATCCGCAGTGTCAAGGTTTCGAAGACCAGGTGTGCCGGGCACGTCACGTATTTTGAAGACGACCGCTGGACCACAGCGATTACCGACTGGATTCCACTGAATGTTAAGCGAACACCTGGACGATCGCCTACGCGATGGTCAGACTTCTTCGTGAAAGCTCTGAACGAATGGCAGGGTGTTCATCGTGTCCCTCGAGCACAGAGATCCTACTGGCATCTAGCACTGGAAAAGCTCAATGGGAAGAATGGAGACGTTAATGTCGCCCACTCAAACAACTTGATGATATAAAGGAGCACTGGTGATCTACAGAACAGTTCACAAAGGAGAACTGAGACGGAAGAAATCTTTTTTTCTTGAGGTGCTTTTCTTAGCACGTAGTGTAAGGAACTTCTTCGTGGCCTAACTATGGGATATATGGTATTTGGGGATCACCCTAAACTTATCGTTAATTATTACGGATGAAATAAAAAAGCAGAGTTTCTATGTAAGGTAGTGCAGAGTTTTTATGCAAGGCAGAGAAGCCGAAAGTGTTGATCGCAGAACCTTTTGTCAGCGTATCAGCCAAAGAGATGGCTGGGAGGTGGGGAAGACAGCCATGGCTCCAGACATGCGGTTACCCGGTGATCACCGTTGAGCTGGTGATCTTTTCTGCAAAACCAGCAAACCACCGGCACACTCGAAAGTGTCCTTCGAAGACAAATTCCAGGATTACCTGAAGAGTAGAACCTATTCCTCATAAAGAGTGCGGTTGCAATTAAAGGCAGTGGGCACGATGATTTCCTACTAACCTAGGGATGGTCGTCAGGTCGAAGTGGCCGGTTTGTAATGAGACTCTAGACCACTAGACGTATTTTCAGACGCCTGATTTCAAATCTGCATTCCAAATTTGCAAGCCCGATTCTGTGAACGGAGTTATGACGGGTCGTTTGGCTGAAGCGGCGCGGGTCGCGGCAGTTGCCAGCCAGCGGGCCATGAGTAACCGGATGCAGCGCCTCATCCAACGGCGGCGTGCAGAGGTAAGAGTCTAGGTCATGGTGCACACGATGAAGGTTTCGGATCCCGAGACTGTGCTTCGGTTTTGCCCATTCCGCTGGAGGACGTCCTACGACTAATGATTAAGCACTTCAAGCGTTTGATGTGACCACATTTTTCAAACTGGGCTGGGTGATCAGTGTGATCTACTCTTATGGGAATAGATCAAATTGTTCCGCGATCAAAGTTCTAGAGGCTGCGAATGACGTGTGCAGCGTGGGAACTTACCAGTTAGGGTGAAAGCAGTACTGGTTTCGCAGCTATAAGGATGTATGTTTCTTGTCCAAGGGTGGTAGTTTGCACTTAGTTGACAGGAATTCGGCGCCCCAGTTGAAAAAATGTGGTCACATCAAGGCTTGAAGTGGTATCATAGGTTTTGCATTCCGTGGAGTCGTAGGAGCGTCCTCACGGAAGGCAAAACAGACACACTCTCGGGATGCCGAACCTTCATCGTGTGCCCGATGAACCTAGACGCCTTACGTCTGTGCCACCGCCGCGTTGATGAGGCGCTGCATCCCGGTTACTCATGCCGCTGGCTCATGACTGCCGCCGACCCCGCGCCGCCTTCAGCCAAACGGACCCGTCATAACTCCGTTCACAAAATCGCTTTTGCAAATTTGGAATGCAGATTTGAAATCAGCCGTCTGAAAATACGTCTATGGTCTAGGTCCTCATTACAAACGGCCACTTCGACCTGACGACCATCCCTAGTAAGCCTAAAATGCTAGTAGGGCGCTGTATAGTGAGGAAATGGCGAAAGAACGGGGTAAAACGGTCAAAATCCTGTGAAGAAAAAGCCTCCGTTCACAAGTGAGCTTTGTAAATCGATTTCGGAAGAGTTTCCCGTACGCATCTTGCCAATCACCGCTACCGAAGGTACGGATGCATATGTGTACCCGTATATGCATGCAGCCTCACCGCCGCTTCATACCAATCCCTTTGCTTTATAATTTGCTCAGCAAATGAATGAATACGAGCGTCAGAAACGGTCGTCCGTTTGTGGGCGGGCGGGCAAGGAAGGCGTTTGGGACGTAAAGCTGTTGCTCAATAGGGCGTTATAGAGGTAACCTGTTTGGAAAAGGCTTCACGCAGCGCCTGTCCGAGGTCACGGAATTCTGTTAAGCCAGTTGTACAAATCCTACACCTGTATAACGATTTATCGTGCCAAATGCCTTTGAAGGACTTCTCTCACTTTCCGCGGTTCCGCAATGAGTGACAGAGGCAATGCTGCCCTTTGTAAGTTGAAGGTATGAGGCAGTGAGCAGGGCGTTGTTTTCGTCGCAGTCACGTAGCGTAGTTTTTTGTATTTTTGGATCACGACAGCGATGTAGCGTCTGTGTTGGCGCATTGCACTACCTTGTCCAAGGACGGAGGATTCATCTACGATTTTTAGAGCATCTAGAAAGAAGATCGCGAAATTCGTGCGACGCCATAATCACTTATCTTGATGTGTAACTCAATGACTGTTTAGATTACTAACAGAAACTAACCTTGCCAATTTCACGGATGAGGTCATACATCTCCAACGGTATTACACCCATGCGACATAAACTAGACACAATGAACGAGTCTGCGATTTCCACGGCACGCCTTTAAAAGATAAATAGCAATTTTCACTCTATTCTACTTGGTGTATTCGTAAACGACACGTGTAGTTACAGCCTACGAAGCGATCACACTTCTCTGCACGAGCGATTCAGTTGCACGGGTGTGGCCCGATCGAACTCTTTCGCACGTGGCTGGACTGCCGCAAATGTCCGAAAAAATCTTTTGTAAATGGGATTGAATTAGCCGTGGTAGCGGACCAAGTGTAGCTGTGACAAAGTCGGTCACATTCGGCAAATAGATGGTTAGAGGATTGAAGGGCTAAATATGAACACAGCCGTAACCTGGCCTTATAGGATTGCCCACAGAGTTTGTTGTCAGCGCTGCGAAGGCGGCGAACTGTGGAAAGCCTGGTTGATGCGAGGATGGAAGATACCGCAGTGTTCTCATGTGTCATCTACGCGTTCTCTTGCCTTGATTCTCTATCTGGACCGACGATGCTACAATGGCCACCGCCGTTCACTTAAAGACAGCTCGGTGCACAAGTAGGTCGTGGTCGTACTTCCTTGTGCAAGTAGTTCAGTCCCCCCCCCCCGGATAAGAGGCTGTACCTTTCGCAACTCCACAGCGAGCGATGGTGCAACAGCCACCGAAGGTTGTAGTTTCAACATTCGCTCAGTTGGACCGCCCATGTGCTAGATGTCCTTCCCACATCTGACGCAGGGCCGCTCACTTGTTCTTTGTTGAGGCGGAGGGCATTAATTAAAATTGCATATCTAGACCGCGCTCGTGCCCCAAGTAATTCTGCACTACCTTGTCACTTTGTACTGATTAGGAGCACATAGAATAATTGCACCATCTTGCAGGTAAAACGCGTTAAAGTTACCAGTGACGCAATTTCTAGGTGCAAAACCTCGACTGCACTGAAAGATGACGCTTACGTAATCTTAAATTCGTACACAGAGTTTTTAAAAGTTTCTTTTTGTTACGTGCTTCCACCGGTTTTTTGTTGTTCGTCGTATTCTTTTGTTTGCACTGGATGCTATATACATATTACTGGAGGATGTTGATGGAAAATCGATTTGTGAGCGAGAGCGCTATGACGATCAGAGAGCGATTTTGTTTGTTCTTGACGTTTCTTTTTGCTTTTTTTCTTTTTTGGGGAACTACTTATCAGCTACTGGTTCATAATTTAGGGGCAACTATCCGTGACACTTGAACGCGGGATCTGTCTTTAAGAACGTTTAAGAAATCAAAGAATAGTGTCGGACAAGGGCTCATAAAAGTATCTGTTCGCATCTTCACTCTGCTTGCAAATGAAGTTGACTACTGTGGCCAAAGAACCAGTGGACTGAGGCTCAGTGAGCCAAGACGTTTCCATGCCTTAGCGATATGGTCAAAATTGCTTCGACCGCTAAACTCTTAAGTTGGACAAAAAGGGAGAGCCTGAAGATGTTTGTCGGTGACAAATGATAAGAGCCACCAACAGACGGATACATGAAAGCTGCTCAACGGGAGCTAGGATGTAAGAACACTTCACTACAATGGTAACAAGTGTGGAACCTCAAATTTTTGTCCTGCAAGAATGCCTTCGAATTCTGCGATATGAGACCTTCATTGTTGAATTCTTCATAAGCTAAAACATAGGAATGCACTACTTCTGAGCACTTTGTGAACCACTTTACAATTATTTGATGTTTTGAAAAAAGTTTCTCAATAACAAAAGTATGTGGAAACTTAACAAAAAACAAATGTATCGTGGAAAATAGAAGCTGGTCATTCCTCCAGCAATCACTATTACTTCGAACATTCTGTCTGGCATGCTGTGGACAATATTTGTCCGATCTTCGCCGATTTCCTCCCATTTCCTCCCAACCACCGCCTCCTTCATGTTCATGCACGCTGTTGTACTGCCCTTCATATAGATTCCTCGGATTGCAGTCAGGAAAACACGCCAGCCAGTCAATCACTTTGATACCATAGCGTTGGAGCCATTTTCCAGTAGAATTTGAAACATGCACGGCGGCTTGTCCTGCTGCATCACGAGTCCAGCGTCGTGGCC
Organism: Cooperia oncophora; assembly: GCA_036418165.1. Lineage (NCBI taxonomy): Eukaryota > Metazoa > Nematoda > Chromadorea > Rhabditida > Trichostrongylidae > Cooperia > Cooperia oncophora. The sequence goes on from MU912027.1 coordinate 76,957, forward strand.
CGCTCAGAAAAGGCAAGAGGTTAGACTCGAGCACTCCTCGATATTCCTGACTGTTCACACAGCACGATGGGAAGGCAAGCCTCCAGCTTTCTTCTGCTTCCAAACACCCCGTACCATCAAAGAGGCGCCTCCGAAAATTCGCTCGAGAACACCAACGGAACTACAAAGGTCTTTCCAGTAATGCTGATATCCATCTGGACTGTCGAGATTGACTTTTCTTATCAGTAAAGATAACCTATAAAAGAAATGCGCATAAGGGTTGCTTTCTGTTTTTACAAATACCTCAAGAAACTGTACCTTGTCCTACGACGTCGCCATGTTAGCAGCGCAAAGTTCAGTCTTGCCAGCTAGTGCTTGGCAGTCAGACAGGGAACCGTCTTCGTGGTCTCTCAAGTGACGTGCTCATTTGATCGAATAGTGCGCCAAACCATTTTTGAGACCAGTAGATTCATCGCGGCGATCTGTGCCACAGAAAGCGGGGAGTTTAAGGCCATTTTCTGATAACTTTTGCGGGAAAAGATCGTAGGTGCCTCGAAACAGATACCGAGTGGTAACCTTCAGGATTCTGGAGGTATATACCAACGCCCGTCGCCGGAAGTCCAAGCTGTTTTGCAATTTCTCTGTGCCCTGCAACACTGAAAGCTGGGATCCGAACTTGTTCGTCTTTGTAAGGGGACTACCACAACGAGGCATGAGTGACAGGTTAATGGGGACTAGAGACCATAAAAATAGATTGCAGATCTGGAGCCAAACTTCGGACTTCCTCCGGTGTCCACATACTTTTGTTATTAAGAAACTTTTTCAAAACAATAAATAATTGTACAGTCGTTCACAAAGAGCTCAGAAGTATGTATTCCTATGTTTTCGCTTATGAGGAATTCAACAGTAAAGGTCTCATATCGCGAAATTTAAAGGCAATTTTGCAGGACAAAAATTTGTGGTCCGTATACTTCTGTTACGCACTGAATGGTTTCGATATAGATGATTACCATCAAAATTCTTTCAACCGCTGAGCTGTCATATTTCCAACGAATGGTGTGTGTTCAAATGTGAGAAGCACCAGACATTGACCGATGTTCATTAACAAGGTGTAATATGATGTATTTTGAAACATGGGAATTAAAAGTGTTAAGATCAGCACAGAAATCCTGTCAGTAATCAGTGTTATAGGTTGGACCATGTGCGCAGTAGTGCGCGTAAGCCGAACTGGTTATCTATGATTGCCTTGATTCATACTTCACTCTACTTCATCAAATAATTTCCTTCAAATTTCCTTTAATTTCCTTCACGAGCAAAAAATTGTACCGTTTTTCGTGGCACACGTCTACAGGATGGCGCACAATTCTGCGCCATCCTGTAGGCTGTAAACCTACTCTTACGCCGTAACAATGGCCAAACGTTTATGCCTACCTGAAGCACGTATGCTTGCCGTGTCCGTGTAGGAAGAATGGAGCTATGTTCTTAAACATCACATCAACGTGATGGAAGAAGTTTGTGAATTGGCCGTTGCTCTCTGGAACAATTTGCAAATTTGAAAGAACAGCAAATTTCCAATAATCGGCTATGACTCCCAGGTCAAAGTAGCCATTTGTGATGTTCTCCACACCATCAGATGCATTTTATAGCGCCGATCTCAACTTGCCAAACGTTTCCCTGAAAGCGTCATAGTCTGACGAGACATGAACGTTTCTCACGGCGCTGCGCCTTTGGGAGTGTCAAGGCCAGTCAGGCGTGGTGCAGACCCGCCAATAGTGCTGGGCTTATCATAAAAAGACCTATTACTGAGTGATTTACCTTCTCGGCCTCTTTTGAAAGAATGGCGTATGTTCACGTGTTCGCGCCATCCTAGCAAATCAGATGAAAACTTTCATGTTAAAAGAGACATATCGCGTCTAGGGCTCAAACATAAATACTAAAGTTTGCCCCCAAAAGGCCCAAGTTTGTAAAGAAAGAATGTTTATGCGTCATGTAGGCCCGCCAATAGTGCTGGGCCTATCATAACATCAAGACCTATTATTGGGACTGATCTACCTTCTCGGCCTCTTCTGAAAGAACAGCATATGTTCACGTCTTCGCGCCATCCTAGTAATTCGCCGTGCATAATACAGAGGCTTTGCTCTCTCCAGCTCAGTTTCACATCTGCATCTCAGAGACGATTCCCGCGACCATGCTCAGTCATGAACCAATTGTCCATCAGTAACTCTCCAATGGAGAAAAAGCGAAAAACCTAGAGAACACTCTGAACAGAGATCCCTTTAGCCGTGGACGATTTGGATGAGTTTCACGGACGTTGGACGAGCTCAATCAGCAGGATTCGACGTGAAACCGATTACCAACCTGAGCACAGGAAATCATCCTACGACGCTCCAGGCAACGCTATGTACTCCGCTTGTGAGCCTGGCTTGTAAGTTAAATTAATCGTGGTTGCAATGGTTGCGATAATCACGCCGCTCTAGTTTCATTATCTCGCCGGTATATTCTCTGTGACGGATAACGATGCCAAATGCACGGAGGAATTTCACGGACTACCTAATCGAGGAAACTGTCTTCAAGTCTCTCAGTGTCTCTTCGGTCCTGAAATTTCATCTCGTCATTTCCGGTAATCTGCCTTCCACTCTGATCCATGCTCCCAGATAACTAGAAATAAATACTGACCCAGGGCCAGTTACCGATCACTTTCATCTGAGGCGCAGGACCACAACCAGTCCCTTATTTTTCTAAGTTAAGATAAAATTTTGGAAAGAGGTAGAAATTTGCTGCTAGATTTTATCGGGACGAATGGGGCACTCTTTTTTGCGCAAAAACGTCTGTAAAGCGCGCTAAAAACGTCAGCTGCTCAATTTCCAAGGCTGGAAGCGGCCGAGACTTGCTGAGACAAGCATCGATGTTCCGGCAACGTTGAACCCCTTTCCAGAAATATTTCTGAAGAAGCAACATTGGCAACTGCTCGTGGTGCGAACGCAACTGCTCCATGCTGCCAGTGATTGATTTCATTCACTAAATGCAAGGGCGCTTCCGTAAGGTAAGAAGGAAGCGCGCGGACAAAACTCTCACAATCTGTGCAGAGAAAGGCTATACATATTTCGAATACAGCACTGATCACCGCTAGGAAATGAGTTTGACTGTTTCACTACAAACAGCCACCTTGACGTGAGAGCTTTCCCTAGTGAGAAATTGTTTTATACCCTGTCGAATCAGATGAGTGTAGATAATTTTCCATTTGAATCGCCGACCAATTTGCTCAATGAGAAGATGATTTACGGGACTCTGCCATCTACTGCAAACTTCATCGCCTCGAGTCTCACAGTCTCGAGCAGTTATTTGCACGTATGGGTCCTGAATTGTTCGAGAGAAAATATAGAAAAAAGAGAGTTAGAAACGAAATTACATCATTCAAATGTATGAAGCCAGCACTAACATCAGGTAAGGCAGTGACAGTCTCGTGCCAATTTTCAGCTCCTGTTACTGGACATCTGTATACCTGAAGCAGCAAATTCGAATAGCTGTATAATCGCATGTCCAGAAAGGAGTTCAATAAAAGACACTTGCTCATGGAACTCACTTCTAAGACTAGACGGCTCTTACACAAAAACTTATTTTGAACAGAACGACGGGGTAAATGGAAACTGTGCACAGTTACTTGAATACCGGTACATTCCTTCAAATCCAATCCAATCCCCAAAATCCAAAGCGACGGGCCGGCGCCCAGAAAGCTTTTCGATCACCTTGATTTATGGAGTCTAGTTGGCAAAAACGTATCAGCAGCCACCCTATATAATTTGCTATGTCTGTTTGTTTGTTTGTACGTTTGTTCGTCCGAGAACTCGGTTATACCAGAAGAACAACTTGGAGAGGTGGGGTCAAGGCCGCGGTTACTGAATCATATAATATTTTGGCTCGAAGCCAGTCCCAAGGTGGGGAAATGTGCGATAAGGTTAGCAAATGGTCGAGAGGCTAAACGAAGGAGCCACAACCGAAGTGGGCGGGGCGTGCTTGGAATGGGCGGTGCTTGCCATGTCACTGAAAAAAATCATATTTTGTCTACAAGGCAATCTCGAGATGGGAAAAAAAGTGAGATAAGGTTAGCAAAGAGTCGGCACACCCGGTGGAAACTACCTGAAATGGGCAGGGCTTACTTGAGATGGGCGGTGCTTTCCACGAAATTCAGTAACTCAGTTCTCGAGTTGAGAGGACGCAAGAAAGTCCGTGGCGAAGGCAAACATCTGGCAAGAGTTCCGTAGATGTGCAGTGGTGGGAGGAGGGGGCTCCCTGCACACCGTAGACTCAACCAAGCGGTAGTCAATTCAAAAATTTGCAGTTCGCTTCCAGAGCACCAAATACGCTAGAAAAGTATTATGAACAGCAAGGGATCACCTGGTGACAGGTGCGCGGCACACCCGTCATAGGCGGAGCGTGCGGTGAGGTGGACGAAGCGAAGCATAGAAATTCGCAGAACGGTTCCAGAGCACTCCAGACACCGGCTAAAGGTGAGCAAAGGTATGCTAAAGTTCAACTATCGAAGTGAGATAGACGCGCCCATTGTGGTCGCAGCATGTGTCGAGGTGGGCAGGGCAAAAGTCGAAAATTCGCGGAGCAGAGCATATGCACCGAGTGCAAGTGGATTGAAATCCGCGGCGTTAGTGGACGAAGTGGGGGAGACATCCTGAAAATGGCTATACTATAGATGGGTGGTGCGCTACGATATGTCATAATTCGAGTGACTTCGGAGATCAGAAAAATCGTTTAAGAAGGGGAAACATACAGCGAGAGTTGAATGTTTCTGTGGTGTGTTCAGACCCGCCCACAATGGGCGGAGCGTGCCCTCGAAAACGAGGCCCCATTTTTATGAGCTTCAGTGCATCGGCAGCCATACTCTTGAATACCGGTCGTCGTAGGCACTTTTGACACCAGACGGTTCGCCGGCTGACACGGCCTCCTCTGTGATCAATCCGGCCTTGCCGCGCCGCGGACGTGGCTCAGTTTCGCCTACTTGGTTTCGTATGTTTGAATGATCAAGTATTACCCTTTTCTGGCTTTTCTCTCAACTGTTCATTTCGTCAGCGCCCCTCACCACCATTTCATACATGGCAATAGTGTTGAAAATATCAGGTATAATGTAACAGGATAAGGAGCGCTGACCATCTATTGATAAAAGAGTAAAAGAAAAGCCGGATCTTAGTTGGGTATTCAAACATGTAGAAGAAGGGAAGTGCGGCAAAGCTGGGCCATACCACAGAGGAGCGCGCCGGCGTCGGCCATCGGTCTGACTTGTAAACAGTGTTCAAGTTCACCAAACAGACGGTGTTGAAAGCAGCAGTCTCCAGAGACTTGCATACACGGCGATGATGGATGCGCTCACCCCCTCATGACAATGGAGGCTGTGGCTTTGCCACATTTGCATCTGCTTGAAGCACTGAGGAGCATTTCACCTTGACGCTTCCATGTACCTTGTCATCTTGTGCAATCTAAACTTTGATGGAGGGCACCATGAGCACAGCGTCTTCTTTTTTGCCCCTGGTCTCTCTATACTGAAAAGAGTAAGCGTAAGAAGTAACAAGGAAGACAAGAACTGACTTTAGGATCATGAGCTTTCGATGGCAGTAAGCCGCGCTCATAGTCCTGCTCAGAGAATCTATCGAAGATCGTCGGCTCGCAGGAAGCAATATCACAGTTGCCGCTCTTGTTTGTAATAGGATTCATAACAGTCTAGAATATTATTGAGTTTACACATTTGAAAGGACGTCTATTATAAAGCGAAAGCAAATCTCACCCAGTCGATAATTCCTTCAAAAGCACTGAATCGGAAGTACGTTCCTGAGTACGAGGAGAGATCCTAAATGCGAATTTCCAGCGAATAGAACTGTGCACCAATAAAAAAATATTTACCGGTACTGTAACGCCGTTTGGTATGCGGACCTCACGATTCTCACTCCAGAACCTTAATTGCGCACCGTTAAGAATAAGTCACTGAGGTTCAGCTTTTTCTATGACACTATTGCACTTTTACTGTAAAAAAACTCAGTTTTATTCGATGGAACTTTGATTACAAGGGCGATTCGGTCCCCTGTTCACGAATATGATGATATTGGCTCGGCTCCATTTGACGTAATTAGGCGTCAATTTGGTGCCACCAAAGTTCTCTTCAAATTCGGTGGAAGCTTGCATAATAGTAGGGTAGTCATGGTTATAAAATTCATTTATCGACACCAGCGTCACTTGTCGCTCTGCTAAGGCTGAGCCTGGGAGTGAAAGTGATTCCCTCCTCGCTGGACTCAGCCTCATCAAAGCGCAGGTGATCAGAACACCTCAGATGATGCTGGCGCTAAAAATAATGTCATATCCGTGACCAAGGTGTCAAAAAAATCCCGTACGCAAGTTTTTGTCGACTGTGGTGGGAAAGCTGGTGGCGCCCAGTCGGCGCCAAATGGTGCTAGTGCCAAAAGCCTGTGTCGCACTCGTGATCAGGGCACGGAACAACACCTGTAGACAGATATTCAGCGAAAGTTCCTCTTGAGATTCTGTGGCAGTAATGGTTTAATAGTGCCCAAGAAATCAACATTAGTTGAACAAGTCCACATGGAGAAGAACGTCCCCGATCGGCAGAGTTGGCGAAAACTCACCGAATACCCGTGTGTCGCATTTTGTGAATGAAACGTTGCCACAGTGCAAGCAAGTCATTTGAGATGGCAGTATCGAAGCTGTCGTTGAATTGTGACAATTTTAGGAACTCAGCTGCAAATCAAAACGTTGGCCATAACCTTTCCAGAAATTTGCAAGGGAAACAAGAAACTTACAAGAGTGGCTCATCGATACCAGATGTCCAAACCGAAGTCGGCAAGCGTAAATGACTGCATCGATCCACTCCTGAAGCAATAGGGCATCACATTGTGAAAAAATGGAACCAAGGTTCTCAAATGATCCCACGTCAGATCCTGCGCTAGCAACCACTTTCCACATCTCGAACGGCACAACCAACATGTAGCATAGAGCAGCCATGACACCACTATAAGCTCCAACAGTGGCCGATCTGAAACCACCAGTCAAATCTCGCCTGACGATCACATCGACTGCTTGCCCCTCGCATGGCAAAAGTAGAGCCTCATTTAGAGTGTTTTTGGTGGTTTCCTTACCTTTTTTCTTAGAAAGTCTGCTAGCTCAAGCACTTCTGCTTCCGATCCCACTACTAACGAATTTCCGGTGGCTGATCGCGCCACGATGGTTCGCAGGTAGCGGGATGAGAAGCAGAAGTGTTTGCGCCATAAAGTGGCCGAAAGTTAAAAGCAAACTTCGCGATAAGCCAGCGAAACGTTTGCAGGTACTAGGGGTAGAAACAGAAGTGACCGTGAAGAAAAAAGGAGAAAACTCGTCAAAAACTTCTCAAACAGGCCCTGCTTGTACCAAGCGAGAGACAAAGAATCGATGTAGATATTGACGAGCAGCCAGATAGAGCAGGAGAGAGCATGCAAACGAGCAAGACTGCAAATAAGACATCTATCAGCGCGGGTGGAGTTCCTTGTGCAGCCTTGTGCCTTGTGTCCACTACTTACCATTTTCGGGCGCGAAACTTATGAAAGGTTGTTCGTTTACTGTCCACAGTACTACCGTGGGCTCTGCCTTTAGCACGTAAAACAGGAATACTTGCTATTCTGCTTTTGTTTTGCTAAGACGCTCCTGTTGATTATCCCTAGAGAAAACCATATACTACCAACCAGCTTGTCAAGCTGCATCCGGTAGTGCCTTTCAACTTGGCGTATTCGCGTCACTTTGTACACAGCGCTTAGTTGTACTGCTAGTCAATCATGCCTTCTCTTGTTTTCTTAGTAACTCATGTTGTTGCAGTAGTAGGGGCACGAGGCACATCGTTGAGAAGTCCCCAACAGGGAGCCTGTTTGGTCGCCGGGGGAGCGGGGTCGTGGGATGCGACCAAAATCCCCGATAATGATGTGCACTGGGCTGTCCTCACTATTTTCATGGTGTTCCCGAAATCATGTAGAATGAACGGACCTTATTTTCTCTTTTCCTGCGCTCACCCACATATTAGGTTGACGAGGAAGTTGTGTCATACTTTTTTGAACTCAAAACACTTGCCCATTAGCTTAGAAGGGGTAATCGGTAATGTGAGCAGTTATACATCGAGGAATGATTTTTCTACAAGTGCCAGTCGCTTGACTCCTGAATCTTCTTCTTCTGCAATATGGACAAGAATGTTACCCGCTACCATCGGCACCGACCCCTCCAAGCGCTTCCTCATACTCTCTCCCCTACCACCCTGACGCCGGCATGGCAGCTCCCGATGCCAAAATAATGGAGCTGCATAGTTACGATGCCCTCAATAATCAGACAACCTTCCACGATGCTAGCGTTTGGAAGGGAGACGCTACACTTTTGATGACGAAGTGAGGTTTGCGTGAACATGTGAAGTCAGCTAGAGGGAGCTGTTGTGGAACTGTTGGGTAAAGAAGCTGCCTTCTCAGTCAGTCCGCATGCGAAGCAGCTACGAGATCAGTAGCGAATCGTCGATCAGAGGGAAAAATTTGTCCGCACAGTCACCCTTCAACATGACAGAGCAGGCCACTCCAAAAAAGATTGAGCCGAACTATGCAAAAGAGCTGGATGGCTACCCCTCGCACCGGTGCAGCCTCGACCTTGCTTGTTCTAACCGTAATTGCCTCACGCACTTAACCGATAAATGGACGAAAAAAATTTCACGACCCGAGTCCCAGTCAAAATTGAGATGATGTCCAACTTTGCCACTGTCCTGATTGTGCAGCGATGGTATCCATGAGGTGCTCACAAGTGGCAAGAACCCCGCAATAACATTGCTGTATGATTTTGGTCTTGTACGCCTCTCTATAAAAAAGCCTAATTTGAAAAAAATGTGACACAACTTTCCCGCCAACTTAATAGAGGAATAAGAAAAAACTTCCAACTTGGACAAGCCACAAAATCGCGTTCCAAACAGTTCTCTGTTGAACAGCAAAACAGAGGAAAGGTGAGCAGATAACGGGTTCAACAAGAAAAAACTATTCAGTGCTCTAAATTTGGTTTGCTTGGTGTTGGACTTGATTTGAGTCCTCACCATATATGGAATCGACTCCACAGGAGCTTTGGGGGTATCCACGGATATGCGGTTCCGGATTCTGTAAAATGCATGGAACTGCTCTCTTGGTGATCTCCTTTCCTTGGGACTCATGCTTCAAGTGCCTCAAAGATATGTTATGGGGTCTAGGTGAAGACTTTACTCCGTCATTTTTTCAACCGAATGCTGGCCTTAAGTGCCGGGACCTAGATCCCACGTACTTTGTGTTTGCATAGCCTTCTTTTACTGATCTGAAACAGTCCTACATACACACTTTATTTATATCCTCGCTATTCCGGAGAATGAGTCAAGGAAAATCAAAAAATAATTCGGTACAAATCCAATTTTTTTTTGTTTTGTCCCGAGTTTTTTTCCCGCTGTAGTACACTGGTTCTCTGGACAGAAACTATACTATGTCCTGTTCACTCGACAACAATCAGAGTTTGTAAAAAGAAGAATGTGAAAGAACAATTTAAGAAACTCACGCAATTGCGTTATCCTGGCATTCCGCTAGCGTAATAAGGCGAGAGAGCCCTTCGAAATACACTACCATGCGTGTAATGGTTGCTTCTTAAAGGCACTCGCTTTTAATTTTTACAAATTGCGGAACAAACTACGATCTATGATGATACAGATAGTAGAACTCACCGATAGTGACGATTTCCTTAACCCTCAATCCCCAGTACTGAGCAACGCGGGAGATGAAGGTGACAGCTCGGCTAGATAGCAATGGATTGACAACCTCCCCTAGTTTACGATGCATAGCCATCGCGACCATATCCTGTTTTAAGAAAAGATCAACTATCAACCAAGATACAATCGAATTTAAGGGCACGTCCGCTATCAACTGACACACAAACGCCCTGTTTGGATATGGTAGTCTTGCCACGCAAGCATGGAGGATGTACTACTTTCGTAGCTCAAAAATAAGTGAGCTAGTAACGAAAAAGTGAAGTGTGGGGAGAGTACCTGCTCGCGAAGCCACGGCCACCCCCAGTGTCAGGCAAGGCCCAACTTTCGTACTTGGAAGCTTTCTGGTGGTTTGATTGTCTGCTACCAACTCTTTCCATTTCAAAATAGTGAGAATTAGTTTATAAGAAGAGAGGGCTGGTAATTACAAGTAAGGAATCGTTCGACCAGCCCCCTTCTCCGCCTTATGCACGTAGAAGCGCAGTTCAGCTAGGAGCTTACATGGGGCATTTCAAGCGCGTTCCTCTACTTTTTTTCTTCACTACCGTGTTACTGACCGCACTTTCATTTGTATCTTTGGTCGCGCGACAGGTGTCTTTTGCACAACTTGCATATTTGTTAATAGTCAGTCCCACGCGACGACGTCGTGCGCACACGGCTGCTTCAGGTTGATAGCACCCGGAACGTCTTATCGCCGTCGTCTGCCCCTTAAATTTCGATTGCGTATGGTGTGTATCTTAATTTGATAGGTTGATCTTTTTCTTAAACAGGGTTTACAGCCTTCGTTCTGCCTCTTTCGAAGTGGAAATATGTATGCTACAGTACAGAGTCGAAATCGGTTCACTTGGGTCCTCCTCGGATGGCGCTGGCTCATGCATCGTAAACTACCGGGATGCCTCTTCCGGGAGGAGTAGTGGTGTTTTCGAAATCATCGGAGGTGCAATTATGGGGCGTTATGGCTATTTAGCCAGCCCCTGTCACCTTCAGTCTCCCGGCGTTGCTCAAGATGGGGATATGAAGGGTTAAGGAAATCGTCACTATCCGGTGGAGTGAGTTTACTTTTTTTATCTGTTCTCATAGATGTTCGTGAGTTTGTTCCGCATTTGCCGTAACAAGTGTAGAAAGATTCTTCCTTAAACCGAGTGCTTTAAAGAAATGAGGACAGTGTGGGAGGGCGCAGTACTCGGCGAGATGGTCGCGGTGTCGAAAAGATAGAATATTTTGTCGGGATTACTGAGGGCCTCTCTCTCCGCCTCTAACTGTTCTATCGGTTACACCCCTAGTACCAGGCCCACCTGCCCTTAGAGACGAGTTCACTAAGCGACAATTATAGATTTCTAGACCGGCCATCCGTGTTACCCTTGACTGAGAATAGCGCGCAGAAAAAAACGGAAAGCATACCATTTTGGTATTTTCTCCCTACTCTCAAGGTTTAATCCCTAACTAACTTCATTCTGCCCAACAGTGCTCAATTCACTTACTCCCCATTTGTGTGCTTCATTCACTTCCGGTTCGCGTCTCCATATAACGGTTTTTGCCCTATTCTTCTGGTCATCTAATCACCTACTAGATTTTCCGTTGTCGTCGGGATCTTTTCTGGCATAACCCGAACCCCACGAATTTTTGAAAGTTTGTTATGAACGGGCACCGCCCACCTACATAGTCTACTGAGTTTCTGCCTCTCCAGATGGAGAATAGTCGAACGTCCCTCATTTCGATCCGCCAACTGATACCTTGCTAGTGTATCGTTTCGCCAAAAAATCTCTGGCAGGACCTAAACTCACAGAAAATACTTCATAGAATTCGGATATAGCTACGGAATTTTCTCGAGAAATGTATGTTTTAGAAATTTTCACTTCAAGCATCTCAGTGTCTGCCGGATGCTCGCCGCCACAGATAAGGGAGTCGAAGACTAGTTCTAGTACTCGGAAGTTGAATCTGTCTTGTGCAGTTCCTATACCATGTTATGACACGAAATGGCCACATGAGCCTACATAGACAAACCCCACCTATAGACGGCTCCACCGTTCCAACTGGTTCTCAGGTTGATGTACTCGAATTTATCGGGAGATTACAGCGCAGGACAACTTGACAGACAGATGTGCGCCAGCATCTTCGTGTTGAAAATAAGTAATGAATCGAGGTAGGTATGTGCTGTTCTGGATCCTTACAGGTCTTTGCGAGCCAATTCAGGTTCTGTGCAAGACATTAAGTTCATTGTCACACATCACCACTCCTTGCAAAGAGCATATTATATGTGAAAAATACGAACATGAATCGAGGCACATCTCGGAAAAGCCGATGCAGGGAAGTCCCAGAAGGAGATCACAAAGAGAGCAGTTCCATGGCCAGTTTGCTACTACACGGAAATCCGCGGAACCGCTATTGCCGTTCAGAGTTAGTAGTTGTGACACCGCAACCCTTCGAAGACCAAGCTCCTGCATGAAAGGAGATCAGAGCAAATCTCCAATGTATAGTAGTTTTGACGCGAATCGTAATATGTCTCGATCGAACTCTCTCATATCGACCCAAGCAAACCAAAATTTAGAGCACGAATAGTTTTTCTTTGTTGACCCAGTTATCTGCTCAATGGCACATCATTCCTTCTCTTGGTTTTGCACTCTCGATATTTAATTCGTTCTAGGTGGTAACATAGCTCAAGGTCTCTAGTGGGGGACCGATCGTCGCTTTGAACTGTTATTTTTGTCAACTGTGCGGCATGCTCGGTCTCATGTTTGTGTTATAGTTGTTTTCTGTCTCTTCTCATTCTTTATTCTCGTTATCTTACAGGGCTGCCGACCGCAGAAGCTGATAGAATCGTAGCACATTTCTTTTGTCCAAAATCATAGGGGCTTTTTATAGATGATTGCCGTAGCTAAGACCGAGAAATTCAGTACAGCAATCGCTTGATTGCGGTCGATAAGTGTTCTTATCCCACTTTTGAAGTGAGCCCGCATCAAATGATGAGCTTAACTCGATCTCGTGCCTCAGTTTCACAATCAGCTTGGCGAATGACCATTCTGCAGAACGTGTCTATTGGGACAAATTCACTTCTGGAACTTATTAGTGTCCATCGCGCGCACTGCCGGGTCGCATCAGAAATTATCTGATAGTCGCTCCATCTTAGTCGTTTTTATTGTGAGCCGGTGCGTTGACTAGGAGACTAGATTATATCGCGCAGGGTATATAGGGATACCAGAAATCTAGGAAGATGCAAGCCGTAGGTGCGCAGGAGGCCGGACTAATTTGCACCCGAGTTCCCCTCTCTTGCGAGGGTAGCGTCCAGCTCTCGTATTAGCAATCAAGCATTTCGTAGGCTAATACATCTTTTTATAGCGAGCTAGCTCTTTTTGGAAAAGATACGTTGGACGTGCTGATGTCATGTTGGGGAGACTGAGGGGTGATCGCCTGTGCGGACAAATTCATTCCGCTCTGCGATACTACAGTTGCGCTTATCTTGTTGATTCTTACGTAGCATGTTCTATGCCTTCGCCTCGTACTAAGAGAATCAGTCACATTTTTTACCTGAACTGTAGTTTAATGCGCAGAATCTTGTTCCCGCGACAACACGTATTCCTTCATCAAGACACACACACAGAGTTCTCTCCCACCAATACAGCTTCAAGACATTGCTGGAACTCGACCCTTGGGCTGCAGCAGAGCAAGACCTCGCGCTATCCTTTTCTGGAAATCTAGTTAATAAAAAGCCGTCTGGTGCATTATAGCGGTAAACTTCTTCACAGATCGTCATTGATATCGTGCTGCGTGTGCGACTCTGTTGCAAAAGAGTTGTATCTCTTGGTTTCAGGCGGGCCCTACTTTAGAGATCCGTAACTGTCTATGCATGTCGTTCAATCATATATTTTTGGGTTCGTGTTGACCGAATACATGCACGGCGGTCAGGGGTAAGTTGTGCGCGCAGTCGACAAGAAAACCTTGATATGGAGTATAGTCGAGAGAAAGCCGACTTGAGAAGGTTTATGGGTGAAGGTCTGGGGGTGCGCGTAAATACTGAGGAGTACTGTATGATCGTGCTGCCGATGTAGATACACTTACTGTTTTGCCAGTTGGAATTGCCACCGCAAGAAACAAGACTTCAGGAGTCACAGCGACTAGGCCACTCTGTTAGAAAAATTCAATTCCCTCAGAATGCTATTAATAAGTTAATGGCGTTTTTTCCCACTCAAAATATCGCGCTAGAAGTGAAAAGTTTTGCAATTAGTTCTATACTGATTTGTAGAGAATTCCTTGCCCTATACGATGGTCTTCGCTTTTTGAAGTTTCTCTTTTCACGAATATTTAGAAGCTCAAACTGGAGTGTCAGGTCGACGAAATTGAGCATTTTCTACAGCCTCTCTTTTTTACCTCAAATTAGAAGGCTAAGGGCTCACAGGCTCAGCTGCTAGGCATACGGCTGAGAGATTATGTCTCCTAGAAATGCTATAAAGGTTTAAGTGATTCGAAGATTTCATTCGAAGATTGTTGGCCTCACAGACGAGCATCAGACAGCCCTATTAAGTCCAACTGAGAGCTTTCCGAATCACCTTATTCGTGGAGCTTAATACCATAGAAGGGGAATCGTCAGAGGTCATGGATTGTTTCCTTATTATTATCAAGCACCCTCCTAATCGGTCAACTTCAAGCCGCCTCGGAATCATCTTTTCTTGATCATATATTTTTCCATATAGCAACCGTGGAAAAGAAGGTCTCTACTTATGGGCCAATCCAATATGTAAAACTAGTTCTTCTGACTACGTTTCTGATACCAAAGACAGTAAACTAATTTCCAAGGATGCTCCCTGCCATATACGAGGTGAATGGGACTATGGGCCCACAGCTGCAGTGGCGTGCCATTTTCCCCGCCGAAATTTCATGGAAACGGGGCTTCAGGGTAGTGATACCCGAGTGCCGTCTCCATACCAGGCCGGAGCAATCCTTAAAGTGGAGCCGGCATGGATACAGAGTTCTCGAAACACACATGAGGCGAAGTATGGAGTCTGCACCTGGGTATCACCCCTCCAGCCTCGTTCATACGCTGCTTTGACCGCAGAAAGCCAGGCTCAAATCCGCCAGATTTCATTTGGGAGTCCTAGTGCAGTCCCGTTCTCCAAAATAGACTGTCCCTGACTGCCATTTGTTCCGGGCTCTAAAACTGCATCTACCTGAAAACAATTTCGCTGACTAGAAGGAGCTGCAGATTGAGAGTTCGCACTTTCGACTCACAGAGGCTATCGACTTCTAAGAATGATACCGTAGTTAGCGAGGGACAGACTTACGCTGCCTTCATACCGTGCGACGTCGTCGTCGACGTCGACGTGACTGCGTTTTCTGCAACAAGTTCGCGAAGATATCCAACACCTATCGATTCGACGAAACCGACGATACTGAGGTAACTGAGGAAACCAACGAAATCGAACAAACCGACGTTTTTGAAGTCAATCGATACGTACCTAATCTTCTCGTCGTTTACGTCGATTACCTCGACACGTGAATCGATACGTATCTAGTCTCTAGTCGAAAACGTCGGTTTCGTCGGTTACGTCGACGTTGACGACGACGTCGCACAGTATGAGCGCAGTCTTAGGGATCACGATGGCTATTATATTGCTAGTTAATACCTACGAATGATAATAATAAAAGACCAAAGTCTTCGCCGTTAATCAATCCCTTTGTGGGACGCGGCACGCATTCTACTTCTATTCAGAATCGTAGTGGCTTATTGTATGCGATGTGGCCTATACAATGACTTGCGGGGGCCAGCCGATGTACAAGTCAGTGTTTTATCCTCCCAGATGAATCTGGTACCAATTTACCATCCCCGGAGGGTAGAAGGAAGGCTTGGTTGGCCTGGGCGGGAGTCGACCCGGGATTTGAATCCGGCGCCGCGCGAGAGGTAAGCGCGCCACTTGTCACCACACCACCTCCGTCTCACGGGTGATAATAGCAACAAAAAAATGACAGG
>MU912028.1:0-11675 GCA_036418165.1 Cooperia oncophora
TGTTCGGCTTGGAATCAGAGATTGCTTTAGGTCGACCGCTATGAGGTTCATTTCCAAGGCTGAGATCTCCAGAGCGAAATCTGTTGAGCCATTGCCGCACAGTGCTTTCTCTAGCACTATTGGGCCCCACACCTGGTTAATTTGTTGAGCTGTTTCGATTGCGGATTGCCCCAATTTATAGTCGAAGAAAAAAATCGTCCGAAGTGCTCTTTTCACATGCTTGAAAAAATCTTGAAAAAAGGGGGTTTATCAAGCAATGGTGAAACGGCAATTATACCATCAGATAGCGCAAGAAATTCTCTACAGGATGTGCTACTGAGAAGCAAGGCAGAATGAGTTTTTAATCAGCAGTGAATGTACAAAAAATAGGTGCACAAAACGCTGAGAACTTTCCGGACAACCTAATAGTTATATTGAGGGTACTTTTAAGCTCTGATATAACTTTCTTCAAAGCAGCTTTCACTAGACAACGAATGGCGCTTCGCGAGGTGAGTAGCTTTAGTAGACATATATTTTGCAATAAACTTTAGCTCTGTTTGTCCTTTACCGCTCACTCTTGAAACCTCAGGAGAGACGCTGGTAAAACATTTTTGCTGTGGGTGTATTTGGCTAAAATATCTGTCATCAGAGTAGTTGATCCCGTGTACACAATCATCACACAAGCTTTGTGTACTTATGGATTCGGTATGCGTGTTCGAGGGTCAAGCTATCCTGTACAAAAGTTCAGAGAATAGTGCCAAACTATTGCATTTCCAGCGAACTCCTCCTCAAGCAGGGCTTTTTTGAGGCGATTTACAACCAGTAGCTTAGCTGTAACTAATTTGTAGATTCCTTTTGTGCCTAACAGATTCTATACTGGAACGTTTGGCTGAATCAGACGGGAGCTTCATTGCACACCAACAGCTTATACCTCCACCTATTTGTCTCAATAAATCAATATTTTACATCAGTATCATCAGCGTTAAGGATTTGTTCAACAACAGGCTTTCTTTATCCCTTACCTAGATTGATGGCTCTTCATATTCTTGGATTTTATCTGCGACGATAGTTTCTCTTCATGCATGTCTACACCTCTACAATATGCTACAAATTTTTTCGAAAATTTTCTACACGACCTCACAGGCCCTGTTCGTTGTAAAATGAAGCTGCAGAGCCTCCTATGAGAATCACAACACATGAGAGCTGAATGGAAAGAAAACTAATGGACTTTCCTACCCCAGTCTGCCGAAATCAGGCCGGTTTTTTACCGACTTTTTCTGCAAGGGCAGATTTGGCTGAAAATTTGCTTATAGGGGTACTTCGACCTCCTGAACACGAATATCACATCCGCTTCGCCCAAAACTGCCTGGCGCTCGCGCCGGCACCAAAACACCCTAAATCACGGAATCGATGAAAACTTGTGTACGGAGGTTATTTGACATCCTGATTACGAATATGACATTTATTCTTGGCGCCGGCGCTAACGTAGGACACTATGGTCATCTGCGCTTTGCTAAGACTGAGCCTGGCCTGAGAGGAATCTTTTCTTTCCCCAGTTTCAGCCTCAGCTGAGCGCTGGTATGGAGAAATGATGTCATGCTCGTGATCAGGGCATCAAACAACCCTGTTACGCAAGTTTTTATCGATTTTGGGAAGAAAAGGTGGAATATTATCAGGATGTCAATTGACCCCCGTATACGAAGTTTGCATCAAATTTGGCGAGAAAAGTGTTGGCGCCATGTTGGCGCCTACTGGCGCCAAATGGCGCCAGCGCCAGAAATGAATGTTATATTCGTGATCAGGCGAATAACATCTAAAGACAAAGTTTAAGCCAGAAATTTTTTTTGAGTTTTTGGGCTAGGAATAGTTCAATGCTGCCGGAAACTAACAATTCGACAACAATTGCAATTCGTTTACTCGCGGTAAAGAAAAGGGGAACCAAAATAGAAGACTCAGAATGAATTACTTAGTGTTACCCATCACAAATTTTCAGACAAATTCTTACCTGAGAAAAATGTATCGTACTTACCTTAAGGGGAGCTCTCACCATAATGTGAAAGCTGCTTTGAAGTAGGTTATATCAGAGCTCAAAAGCACCCTTATTATAACCACTTTTAAGTAGCTGAGCAGCATTAATATGTCGGGGCGAAAGACGGGAAAAATACCTCACAAGACCCTGAGCAATTTCAAAGGTGTAGTAGGGGGATTGTACGCAGCGACCGACACAACACTTTATAATTGACGCCTCTTGCGGGATTTTCGTGGAGTCCGAACGGCATTAGCCTGAAGAGAGCTGGGCGGAGCCAAACGAAAAAGACTTGAAACGTTCCCAGAGCAGTCCAGACACCGGCAAAAGGTGAGCAGAGGTGTGCAAGTCCTCGGCCATTGAAGTGAGATAGACACGCCCATTGTGGGCGAAGCAGGTGTGAGGTGGGAGGGGCAAAAGTCAAAAATTCACGAGTTGCTTGCAGAGCAGCATATGCACCGGGGACATGTGGACTGAAGGTCACAAGGGGTTAGTGGATGAAATGGGGTAAACATCCTCAATAGGGGGACCTGAGTGACTTTAGGGATCACAAAGGTCGCTGGGGAAGAAACATACGGCGAAGGTTGAGTGTATCTGTGGTGTATAGAGACCCGTCCACAGTGGGCTGTGCGTGCCTGCCTTCAAGCACGAGCTGCCTACTTTTACTGAGCTTCAGTGCATCGGCAGCCATGCACTTAACCACCGGTCGTCGTAAATGCATTCGATACCAGTCGGCTCGCCGGCTGACGCCCTCTACCTTGCCGGGCGGGCGTGGCTTCGTCTACCCTACCTGCTTTCGTACGTTTAAATGCACGACTGATACCCGGCTTTCTGTCATCTCTGCACTTCATCAATGCTCCTTACCATAATGTCACAGTAATAGTGTTGAAAATAGCAGGTATGATGTTATTGGTCAAGGAACGTCGGTCATCTGTTCAGATAAAAGAAAAGCAGTATATCAGTACATCAGTTGAGTACATAGATATCGGAACGAGGTAAGCGTGGCGAAGCCGGGCCGTATCACAGAAGGAGGCACGCCGGCGTGAGCCGGCGAGCCGACTGCTATATACATATCCTACTATATATGAAATCCTACTACCATATACAGAACTACATGTATAAACACGAAATTTATGGCGCCCGTCCTAGTAGCAGTGATACTTTGGTTCCAAGAAATGATGTAGAGTGTGTGACGGGAACACTATTGGTGGGTGACAGGAAGTGATATCAGCTGGTATGATCTGATAAGAGGCGTGATAAGTGGGGGACCTGTCCATAGTGCAAGTCATAGCAACAATGGGGCGTTAGTTCCAAGGTATGATACAGGTTTGGGACAGGAATATATTGGTGGGTGACAGGAAGTGATATCAGCTGGTATAATCTGATAAGAGGCGTAGAAGTGGGGGGGCCGAAAACCCAGGTGCCGAAAAACTTCGGATGCTGAAACAATTCTCCTTTTTTTCAATTCTTTTTGCAGTGATTTGGAAGAAGACTGGAACCTTGGACACCGCAAAAAAGTGGTTATGGATACGAAAAAGTATGCCATGAAGGTGCGCCTTTTCCGAATCAATTCTTAAAGTTTCTGAACTCACAGAATTCGTACTACGTTCGCAACACTGGGACCGTAGTCAGTGTCTCGATTACCGCTGGATCGTATTTGACATCCAGGATAAACTCATCATAAGCCGCTCATAAGCTGATTCCATCTCTACTTGCGCCGACTTCGCACCAAGTTTAGTACCATTAAACGAATCGCCCACGTAAAGTTGTCCCATGTAGATGCGATGAGTGTCGTTATTAGAGGTCGCGCGCAAAGTTCCATGATGAAAGGTTCGATTTCAAAGAGTAACAAACCTCTGGGAACGTTCACTCAGCCGGCCGGATATACACGTAGGCAGAACCAAAAAGGTACTCGTAACAGAGTGCATGGTCGTATTGGCCAACACTGCCACGTGTAAACTGGAGTGATGTTCTGAGAAAATTATGTTCGGACCTGCAGCAACTCCCGTGTGAGCAGATGTACTCGCGAGAATTTACACATCAGTTAGTGATAAATCCCTGTTCTGCCTCTCCCATTTTCCCAAAACTGTTATCACTGGTTCTGATAGCCATTGTTACAGTTGCTGTGACAAATATAGAAAGTCGGCGTTATTGATCGTGAAACGATTCCTACCTCAAAATCTCGGAAATTTTTTTTGCTGAAACATGATCTCAACAGATATGGATTTCACTAACGTTGGCGTCATTTGAGGCCGCACTCATTTTACCAGGAATCGAACTTGTGTAATAGATGCATTTATCTTTTGACACCAGTGCCATTTAGCGCTCTGCTAAGGCTGAACCTTGGCAAATGAGTGATTCCCTCCTAGCAGAGTGCAGATGATCATAGTGTCCTCTGTAAGCGCGGCGCCAAGAATAAATGTCATATTCGTAATCGTAATGTCAAATAACCCCCGCATATAAGTTTACATCGACTCTGATCAAGAATGTATTGGCGACGGCGCCCGGGCGCGGGTGCCAGGCGGTTTTGGCCCAAGCAGATGTGTATTCATGTTCAGGGGGTTAACCCATTGCGTACCGCAGTGTATTTGCGCGACGCGATTTCTGGCGCGCTGAGTATAAAAACATAAGATTTTTATCTTATACATATAACATAAAAATATTGCACACACATCGTATTATGCATCACTTTTATAAGTATACGTATGCTAAAGGGGATTCAATATTGTTACGTGATAAAAGTGTAAAGCCGAAAAATGCGAAACTAGCCAAAAAAGCTTGATAAAATTAAGAAGAATCGAAAAAGTGACGCAATGTGCTTAGAAGCTGTTCACTCACACCATTTTACAATTTTTTAGTCGTGTACTAAGCAGGATTTCGGTTTTAATGGTAAAGGAGAGTTAATTAAAAAATGTAATAGTTGAGGTATTACTCGAAAAATGCCAGCAACTTAGCTATTATTCAATCTCGCAATTTCCCCCACACATATTTTGTCCCAGACGACTTCAGGAATATACCGACTCTTTTCCAGTCATCTAACAATGCTAAATGAGTTCACACGAAGAGTGCTTCACCATGTGCAGCACGCGGTACGCAATGGGTTACCTACCCAGAGACAAGTTTTCAGCGATTTGGTGACTTAGGGTACTCCGGCGCCAGGCAGTTTCGGGCGAAGCGGATGTGATATTCGTGTTCAGGAGGTCGAACTACCCCTAGGAACAAATTTTCAGCCAAATCTGCCCTCGTAGAAAAAAAGTCGGTAAAAAACGGCCTGATTGCGGAGGATTGGGGTAGGAGTAGTTCAATGAAGCCGTTTGATCAAAGTTCCTTTTCGTATAGTCACGTGTCTTACCATCGCTACGAAGTAGTAGTTAACAGCAGTTCACCCATCTCACTCAACGGTCAGCAACTGAAGTCAATCTTTATTTGATTCACGATAGTCGTGCGGGAAAGAGATCGTGGAACATTTCTCCCAAATTCATTCGTTATTGACCATATATGCTCCTAAAAAGGCCCTTTGGGTACACTAAATGCACCGACACCAGTGCCGCTTCTTCTTGTCCCTGATGTTCTTGACATGAAGTTCAGCGGAGCATCTGGAATGTTTCAGAACTGGAAACATTTAAATACAAGAAATAAAAGCAGAACATGAAAAACAGCGTCGAGAGAGAGAGAGGCAAGAACTGGAGATAACCTTTTTTACGCAGGCCCCAAGTTGGTAAAGAAAAAACACCACCCGTAGCCCGTGTAATTGCACAGCGAACTGTAAGGATGTCACGTTGTACTCTTACTATAGATCATCAAACTGTTTTTCATAAAACCCTGAATTGAGTGATCGCCTCAAAAATGTGGAAAGTAAACGTTAAACGTTTAGACTGGTTACGTTCATCTCAACCTGAACTAACTAGGGGGGTCGTTCAGGGCGTGATGGGCTTTTTGAAAACGGTTTTTTGCATGTTGTGGAGACACTGACAAGGACCAGAAAACCAGAGCTCACTTCCGCTGCGCGTTACTGGGGTTTTAAAAAACGTAAAAAATAGACCATGGTTCGGATCCCACCGAGGACAAAATTTTGCTTTTCTACAATTTTTCATTTTTCGGATGCATGTTTGCCTAATACTTTGTTCTAATGAAAACATTAACGAAAAACTCAACAATCTTTTTTTTAATGTAAGAAACCGCTTTTTCCTTTCGAATTCGTGAGTATTCACAGACCCAGCTGTTCGGCGCTATGCTGGCGCCAGATGACATTGACGCCAAAAATAAGTGTCAGAATCGTGATCAGGACTACTGATTACCCCTAGAAACAAGTTTTTGAGCTGAAAAAATTTTATGGCTTTTTCGGGCCGTAGATGACCATTTGGTCGGCAGAGTGAGCAGAGTCTCATCTTCGTATCCGCGATGGCGTACCGATGACGCAACGGACCTCCTGCAACTGTAATGCCAATTTGTGAACGAACCCGTGAACGAACGCATGACATGCGTCTGGGTAGTCGCTGGATAAGTGAGCTCTGGACCTCCTCCGATTCCTGCCGACTAATCGTCCAACAAAACTGTCGTCCTCTCCCAGCGAAAGAGAAGCAATTGCACTCTTCCGACTTTTCCGACTTTTTTGAGTGCGCTCGGAAGTCCTTCCTTCTTCTTTCGACGAGCTTCATCGTTGTTGTTAGTTAAATGTTTATATAGTAATAATAATAATACTAATAATAATAATGATAATAATAATAATCCTTTCATTCTATAAACCAGTAACTTTGTGTGTCGGTTTGTATGTTTGTATGTATGTAGGTATGTATGTATGTATGTATGTCTGTCCGTCCGCAAAATGCTTCACGGGTTCGAGTTCGCTGGAGGAGAAAACGACCGCTAGGCAAACCGGTAACCGATTGGGAGGATGTAGCAATCCAATGATTTGATTGTGATAACAGCCTCCGCTATATAAGACAACCATTCGGTACACTCCGAGCCATTGCACGAGCTGCTGCCGTGGCAGCTGGACGTGTGCTCGTGCGGGGCAGGGTGGGGGTGCCCAGTCGCCCTGCCTCCCTCTCCTGCACGTGCTCAGCCGGAGCTGGGAACATGTATGGGAGGGAGAAGCAGAGTGAAGGGGTTCCGAAGTTGTACACGGAGAGGGACGTAGCGCGCGCTTGAGTAGAAACGCGCAGCAAAGGAGGAGGAAACAACCGGTAAGAAAACCGCTGGCTAATCCATGTTACCATTACGAACTGAAAAGTTGTTTTAGTCATGACAACACTCTCCACGATATAAGAAGACCACCACACTCCGAGCCATTGCTTGGGTTGCTCGTGTGGCAGTTGGACGTGAGCGCGTGCAAAGGGCAAGATGGGGAGAGGGAGTGGCGAGTACGGAATGGTGTGAGGTGAGGAAGATGGGAGTGGGTACCGAGTGACCCCTTCTTCTATCCTCACTACCTTGCGCGTGCTCAGTCGAATTTGAGCCCATGCAGAGGAGGCAGGCAGAGGGATTGGATCGGGCAAACTGGGTACACCAATGCGGTATGTAGCGTAGGAGCAGGAAGCAAGAGAAAAGGTAAAGAACCGCTAGCAAAACTGCAAGATAATCCATGTCGCATCAACGAACTAAGAAGTTGCTTGGATTGTGATATCGCTCTATGCTATACATGACAACCACTGTGATAGACTCTTAGCTATTACACGAGCTGCTCGCTTGGAAGCTGGATGTGCCACGAGCAGGGCGGTGATAAGAGCAGCGGCGGAGGAGTGTCCTATGTTGCACCAGATGTTCACGTGGTAGTGACCACGTGCGGGAGTGGGCGATGGTTAAGTGGGTGAGTGGGATGATGTGGTGACGTACCAGATGAGTACGGCGAATCCGCGATCAGTAGCACGTAGCGACTGCGGCGATAAGGCGTTTACGAGTGTGGTATGAAAGAAAAGAAATAGACCGCAATCGAAACCGATTAATGTTGCATTATCAAATTGTGGTAGCGTTTTGATAGTCATAATTTCGATAGTCATAACACCCTCCACAACATAACACAACCATTTAGTGCACTCAGAACCATTGCACGGGCTATTCGCGTAGCAGCTGAGCGTGACCCTTAGGGTGGCTGAGCGGGGAATGGCTGAGCTCAGTTTGGGGATAGGTATCAATTTCTGGATATCAGTTGGAAAAGTTACGCGCAATGCACTGACTCCGAGCAGTTACATTCATTCAAAAACCTAACTTTGCAATGGACGGTTTCAACTCATCAAATTCTTCTCAGCCGACCCAAGAAGATGGAAGGTTGGTTCTCTCAATGAAAATGTTAATCAAAGTTCTGTGGTTAGAAATCTTTCTGAATATTGGTACTCCTTCTTTCTCCGGGAATGATCCCTCCTAAAAGTGTGAATACTCTCTAGACTCGAAGGGTTATGAATCAATTTATATTTCTCTTCAAAACAGAGGATTCTCTAGGGCTGAACGTTTGGAAATCTTCCAATAAAATGCCAGTGATAGTAGCACTCTTAAAAAATGACTGAGCAGAGCTTAATAATTACCAGATTCCCTGAGACGGGCACCTCATTTACCCCAACCAATGTCGAATCACCTAGACACAATGGGTCTGCGTGTTTCTGATCATGACGCATTTTCTCTGGACCGCCCAATGAGGTTCATTTATATGGCCACGACCAATTTTTCCAGAATTCCATTGAAAAAGGCGACCTATGGTTTGCAATCGCAATTGTCTCAGTAAATGTAGGTAGAAGGTGACAAAAATATCGACGTGGTGGCACGTTTTTGGGTATCTCGCAGGAACCTCTAAATGTCAAAGAATGTTGTTTTGCCACCATCAAAAGATTTCGAAATATAACTGATTTGACCCTGTAAAGAGTCTCCCATGCAAACAGGTGAGCTTAGCTCGTGAAATACCTTGGGAAATCCTGCGTTGAGTTTTTGAAGACGCTAACGCCTTTTACATTCAATAATCCGTACACAAGCCCGTTCCTTCAAAATCTTTAGGAGAAGAAGACAGTCTCAGTCTGAGGCTGAAAGCGAATCTCTGAGCTACCGAGAGAGGGAGGCTGCCAGGAAGCGAGCCAGAAGAGAAAATGAAAGTGCCGAAGAGAGGCAGAGAAGACTTGAACGGGAGGCTGAGCAGAGAAGGAGAAGACGTGCACAAGAGTCGCAAGAGGAGAGAGATGTTCGACAGTCAAGAGACGCAGAGAGAGCTATTATAGAATGCGCAGGGAACAAGAAAATGCAACGCATTTTCTTGTTCCCTGCGCATTCTATAATATCTCTAATTGCAAACGAATTGCAAATGCAAGTGGCGCCCGCCTGTCTAGGCTTGCCGAAAGAGCTCGAACCCGGAGAGAGCTCGAAGATAACGAGAGTAGGGAGGTACGTCTGGCAGGACTTGCTGAGGCGGCTCGACTTCGGAGAGAGCTGGAAGATGATGAACAGAGGGAGGTGAGTCTAACACGACTTTCTGAAGACGCTCGAGTCCCAATGTAATCAACATGTAGCAGTGCGGGAGTCCTCGCTTCTGCCATTCCATTACGGAGATGTACGCACTCACCGCTCCGAATATATGCCTCTTGAATAGATCGCAGTAAAGTTCTTGTAACTTGATGTTAAAAACGCGAGCAACGATGTCCGGCCTGTCGGAAGCGGTCTGTCCAGGGTTCAGTTGCTCGGCGATCTCTCTCCACGTCGGGTTACACGTGAATAAAGAGGTCTGGCTTTCCATATTTCGACACGATGGCCATCGCATCTTGATAATTCTGGACCATTGCACGAGGCGATCCTGGGAATGACGACGGCAGAATCACTCGCCTTACTCCTGGTGGGCCTCCGATGTCGTTGTCCCACATAATCAGCTAGCCCACGATAGCTGTTACCGCAAAAGGAGTACTACTCTAGAGGAAGAGTTGCGAGCTTCAAGGGAAGGGAGGTCTGCGAAACCAGTGAGAATGGTGGTCGAAACACCAGCCAACGCGACCGACGTCGGTACAACGTCCCTGTAGCCAACGAGGTGGCTGTGATTTACGTTGGAGACGATGGGGATGTACCCGCTGAACACAGTCTTGCAGTTCATTCGAGGTTAGGGCAGGCAATAATAATGCAGGCGCCAGTGCTAGCGCAACCTGATATTGAAGCGGCGAGGAGCGGTAGAAGACCGTTCAAAATTCATACTGACGCAAGTATCCAAGGTCTGGGAGCTGTATTGAGTCAGGAAGGCGACGATGGATTCTCTACTCCAGTGTTCTTTGACGTCGAAAGGGTCTGTCAGGAAGTTTCACATGTTTGTGTACGGGCTTCCAGTTGAGGTGTATACTGACCACCAAGCTTTGACAGCTCTATTCAGACGAACAAACGTGTCAGCACGAGTACTCAGGTGGGCGCTCGAACTGCAAAAATACAATCTCAAGATCGTCTACTTGAAAGGGGCTGCCAATCGTGTTGCGGATGCGTTAAGTCGCGGTGCTACCCTGAATGAGGAAGTAAAAGGTGAGGAGATCACCAATGAAATCATTGTAGCAGCGACAGTGGAAGAGCCCGAGTGGACGACCGAACTACGACAAGATCCCACGTATAGCAAGATCATAGGTAGCCTGGAACAGGGCATTTGGATGAGGAAATCATCATTCAAATGCCCTGTTCCAGAGATGTCCCAAAAGTTCAAAGTGGCAGACTTTGTTATGGACAAGGGCTACCTAGGCTTACTAGAGAACGATACAGTTCGTAGGGTTGTGCCGTCGTCCAAGAGACGAGCAGTCTTTGAAGAGGCACATGCGGGACTGTTGGCAGGACATTTTAGCCCGAAAAAGCTGGTTAAGCAGCTGTCGAAGCGTCTGTTCTGGGAGACCATGAAGCGAGACGTGACTCAATGGTCCCAGGAATGTCGAGAATGTCTCTGTCACAACCATCCAATGACGCCTGCGCTAAAGCCAATAGTAACTTCTAAGCCATACGAACTGGTAGGAATAGACATTCTGGAGATGGGACTGACGACTGATGGAAATCGCTACATACTCAGCGTGGTGGATCACTTTTCAAAGTTTGCAGGTGCATACGCTATCCCCTCGAAAAGTGCAATGGTGGTAGCCAGAGTATTCTTTGAAAGGTGGGTCGCTGAGGGAAGCCGTCAGCCAAAATGCATCCTATCTGATCAGGGAGGCGAGTTCGATAACCGACTGATGCAAGAGCTCAAAACGCTGATGGGTATAGACCATGTTTTCACGAAAGGGTACAATCCCAGAGAGAATGGTCTGACTGAAAGATTCAATCAGACGCTCATTCAGATGCTGAGGAAAAAGGTCTCTGTACCCACCGAGTGGGATAGAATGCTCCCGTATTGCGTGCTGGCGTACAACACAGTAGCGCATGAGACAACGGGAGAGTCGCCTTTTTCCTCAGCAGCTGAATGAGCGTCTGGTTGAATCTTTCCGTCAAACCATTCTCTCTGGGATTGTACCCTTTCGTGAAAACGTGGTCTATACCCATCAGTGTTTTGAGCTCTTGCATCAGTCGGTTATCGAACTCGCCTCCCTGATCGCATAGAATGCATTGTGGCTGACGGCTTCCCTACCCACCTTTCAAAGAATACTGTGGCTACCACCACTGCTCTTTTTGAGGGGATAGCGTATGCACCTGCAAACTTTGAAAAGTGATCCACCACGCTGAGTATGTAGCGATTTCCATC
>MU912028.1:11775-35054 GCA_036418165.1 Cooperia oncophora
GATGGAAATCGCTACATACTCAGCGTGGTGGATCACTTTTCAAAGTTTGCAGGTGCATACGCTATCCCCTCGAAAAGTGCAATGGTGGTAGCCAGAGTATTCTTTGAAAGGTGGGTCGCTGAGGGAAGCCGTCAGCCAAAATGCATCCTATCTGATCAGGGAGGCGAGTTCGATAACCGACTGATGCAAGAGCTCAAAACGCTGATGGGTATAGACCATGTTTTCACGAAAGGGTACAATCCCAGAGAGAATGGTCTGACTGAAAGATTCAATCAGACGCTCATTCAGATGCTGAGGAAAAAGGTCTCTGTACCCACCGGTGGGATAGAATGCTCCCGTATTGCGTGCTGGCGTACAACACAGTAGCGCATGAGACAACGGGAGAGTCGCCCTTTTACTTGCTGCACGGATTTGATCCTTATATTCCGTGGAACGCAGTGCCGCGTGAAGAACCTAGCAAGTATGTCGTGGATCTGGAGAGCTACGCGCAGGAAGTAACAGCAGCCACGAAACTAGCTCGTGAGTATGCACGCGAGGAGTCTGATAAGATGCGGCAGAGGATGAAAGTCGCATATGATCGAAACAGACAGGTATGCTTGAAGACACCGAAGGTCGGTGACCGAGTGTACATGAAGGCCCCTAGGGAGAAGCAGGCCTCCCGTCACCCAAAGCTTGTAAACCCGTGGGATGGGCCTTATCGCGTGATTGAAACGAGTGAGAACAGCGCCCTCATAACCTGGATAGAAGGGGTTCGAGACCGGTTAGGGTACCTTTTGACATGCTGGTAAAGTTACCAGCGGGAGTGTCAGACGAACCCCTTAGGACAACCACAACACGCAGAAAGAGAGGGAGACCCAGGAAAAACGCTGACTCCAGTAATTCTCTTTCCAAAAAAGTGGTTTGTTTCAGGACTCTCATCTCGATGGATCATCCCTTGAACTTGCGACGGAAATGCAGTTGCGGTATTTTCGATCAAATGGCACATGTAGCAATCCCAACGCTGACGCACCCGGTCAAAGAATGTTGCAGAAATGTTTTAGCTGGCGAACGTGGCATCCATCTCCGAGCAGGAGTGTTGGGGAGACGAACGAAAGGAAGAAGAGTTGCGCAGGAAGAACTCGCAATATATGACGCCTTACGGTCTCGCCCTTGCCATGCAAGCCCACCGCCGTCGCTGCCACCTTTATTCGGAAGCCATCGATGAGGCTATGGGGACCAGGTTCGAGCATCCAGCCTTATTTCCATGGCCTGTGAAATACGATGTCGGGGCATACCTCACGACTGCCCTATCGATGTTGAAAGATGTCCGGGTTGCTGGCGCATCGACTGTCGCTGAGCAGAGGGTCTTTCTTGCTCTACCCTCGGCGTTCGGCAGAGTCCACTCCGAAGTGGACTACGATGAGAACATGACTGTTTATGTATATGAAAGCTGGGAACTCCTAGCTCAGAAGTTGATAGAAACGAAGACTGTGACGGCCATTATAATAGTGTGGCCAGATACGATGCCCTCATCAAGATCTATGAGGCAGATGATCGTCGCATTGGAACGGCATCTTCAGCCAGGCGGAACGCTCCTATTCTTTCCCAGCCCCTACGAAGACAATAACAGAGAAGAATGGACGCGCATGGGAGAAGTATGCGCAGAGTTTGTGCGCTTCATTACGAAGGAAGATCGCAACTTTGAGGCCATGGTTCGCGACCATTACAGTGAAGTGCTGGAGTCTTCGCCCCACACGCATCCCGCCGTCTGCATGGGGACGGATCCTCGACACAAGAAGGCTCCCTTTATAGGCAGACAAATCGTACTTTTTCTGGAGAAGTTGCGGATCACGGTGGGGGACGTGTTGAAGTTGAAAGCGTTCGGACCAGCATCGCCAGAGCTGAAAGAGCGGCGCCGGCAGGAAAAGCTGGCCAGAGCGAAACGCCGGCAGGAAGAATTCAAGCCCAATTTTTTCGTCATGCCCGATCCTGAGCGAAAGCGCCACTCGCTGACCTCACGTTTCAGCAGCCTCGTGGCCATCAGAGAGGTAGGGGCAGAAGTGCTAGCCCGCCGGAGAGAAGGTGGAAAAGGAAGTCTGGGGGGAAACACCTCCTAAGAAGAAGGGATCGACAAGAGTCGGGACGACTCTTCTCCTTGGAGGTGCATGTTATGTTTTGGTTACTTTGTTGTAAATTTACCAGTTATTGTTACCTGTTGAAGTTATGAAGTTTTGCTTGAGGCTCTCGTTTCGTTCTACATTCTTAGGGACGTGAGCCGAATCAATCGATATGCAACGCGGACGCTCGGCCAATCGACGCCTAGTTTCCCGCCAAGTGTGACGTCAGCACTTCGAACGGACCAATGGCGAGCACTTCCGGTTCCGCCCCTTCAAGCCCGTATACAGGGGGGGGGGCAAAAAAAAGTCATTTTGCCTCCATGACTTTCAAGGCGCTATAAGTTACACTTTATTAAATTTTTATCGGACATTTTTACTACCATATTAAAGAGCACATTAAATACTATAATGATACTCCGCCACAGCCTTCTGGAGGAGCGCCATCGAGAGATTCGGCCGCGCGAAAGTGAGTGGGTACCGGAGTTGAGCGAGATCGTTGATTTCTCCGCCACTGTAGACCACCCTGTTGAGCCCCCGAACCGAGTAATTGAGGGGGTTTAGTTCAGGACCCCCGCTTAAACACTCCACCTTTTCCAGGTACTGAACGTTCTTCCATTCCAAGTAGGCGAAAGTTTTTCCAACGCCCTTCGATTCCACGTGGTGGCACCAAATGCTGTAGCAGTACAAAGTTTCCAAGAAGGTACGGGCGACGACATGTGGGGAATATATTCTTCTTGAGTTGGTCGACCCTTGACCCTCGGTAACCGCCAGCGCTCAGCTTCAGCCCGGGGTCCACGAAGAAAATATCGGTTCATTCATTCCATGTACGGCCGGTCCATACCATCAACCCGCGCCTTGGTGAATGGGGTGAAGATGATGTCCTGGACCGTAGCGACGTTGCCGGAGCTGCTCGATGTTTGAGGTCTTGCAGATCAAGAGTACTGGTCTCCAGGTAGCTATCCATGGGTGATTCCATTCAAGAAGTTCCGCAGCTGTTTGGAGGCCACGTGAATTCCAAAGGCGTTCTCCACTCAGGCCGCGACTGGAGATGACTTCATATTTTGGTGTACATGAAGGTGAATGGCGGCAGCCGGCTCCTGCTTATAGAAGATCTTGGGTATCTTCCGCCCTGGTACTCATATCCACTTCCTCTGTCTGGGCTGCGAAAACTTCGCTCATATGTGACTCGGCCGGAATGACTTTTTTTTGGCCCCCCCCCTGTATAAAGACCGACTAGTGTGAAGAAGATCAGTCTAACCCGAGCGTGAGCTAGAGAGTAGTGCCTTCGGACGCTACTCTGGTTTAAATAAACAGTTGCATCAAACAGTTGTCGGTTCGCCTTCAACCCACGAGGCCGAGGTGGCATTCCGTGACATATAATATATAATATATATATATTATATAATATATATTATATTATATATATATATATATATATATATATATATATATATATATATATATATATATATATATATATATATATATATATATATATATATATATATATATATACCAAGCTGGCATTTCGACGCGCCACTTACTGCGCGTTATGGATTGCAACTATGGCTAATGTACTGCGCTGGTACTAGGACTTCCTATATTGACCCGAACACTTCGCCCGAGTTATCAATTTTATAAGATACGGCCTGAATATTCATACATTGATTCTCCTAAATTTACAATGACGTTGTAATAGCCTGCGCTTAGCTTATTTCACATTTCTACGAAACATCGATATCCGTTGGAAATTAGGGACAGCTTAGCGGTATAAGACTTATGGCATTGTAATAACATCGATTAGTCATGGTTGATATATCATATCTCATTCTCTCACAGCTATGTACTTCCGTTTGAGCAGCTTTCCAAGCTTTATAATTTTTCGCTCCAAACTCGAGAGCTTAGCTGGTCGTAACCATGGATTATATGGGAATAGAATACTTGACTCATTCGAAGCTCTAAGCATTTGATTCCTTGCTGGCACCGGTGCTGAAAGTTTCATTCAGCTTTTGTGTGGCGTGCAGGAAGCCTGATACACGCTATCAGTCTTAGCAGCTGTTATGCACGGTTTCCTGCCCCCACCCACCAATAATGTTCCCATCCTGCCCCCTATCTAACTTCTTGAAACCAACGTCCCATCGCTGCTGTGGCCGGTGTTATGAATTAGGTAACTCACTCCTTTTGAGGCCCTCCTTATGGTTCTTATCAAGCTGTTTATTCACTACCTGTTCTACCCACCATGATAAATGTTCCATCCTGCCCCCTATCTTCACTATCTTTGAAATTCAATCCGTCCCATCCTGCTGTTGGCCGCGTGTTATGAATTAGGTACTCACTCCTTTTCAAGGCTCCTCGTTGGGGTGCTCTTATCAGCCTGCTTAGCACGTCCTGCCATCCCACAATAATTGTTCCCATCCGCTCGCATATCTAAGGTTGTGCGTGGGGCTTAAAACACGGGGGGGGTGGGGTGCTAATTCCCGGTGCGTTCCCAGGGTCGTGCGCTGCGCCGCTTGGTGTCGTGGGGTCGCCGGATCTGTGGGGTGCTTGTGTGTGTTTTGGGAAGTATATTTGGATATAATGTGTACTTTTGTGTGCTGTGTACTCTTGTTTGTGTGTTTGGTGTGTGTGTGTTGGTGAGGTCCTTTATGGTATCTTATCAGCTGTTATCACTTCCTGTCACCCACCAATAATGTTCCCATCCTGCCCCTATCTAACTTCTTGAAACCAACGTCCCATCGCTGGCTTGTGACAGCGCTGTTGTGAATTTTTGATGACCCTCACTTTCTAAGGCCTCCTTATGGTATCTTATCAACTGTTATCACTCCCTGCCACCGACCAATAATGTTCGTGCACGACCCCCTACATTACTTATCAGTTTGAGGGCTCTATCGCTCTCTTGAAGGAAGTTATGAATTTTCCGGTCAAACACACACGAACACATTCACCATCACACCACACACACACCAACAGACAAACTTGCCGGATTATATATATATATATATATATATATATATATATATATATATATATATATATATATATATATATATATATATATATATATATATATATATATATATATATATATATATATATATATATATATATATATATATATATATATATATATATATATGGGGTGATATTGCTCTTTAGTCACACTTGATGAACGGGCTATACTTTGGTTGTAAGGCAAAAACTTTTCTATCACACAGCATAAAGCTCGTCGATAAAACTTCTCATCTTTATATGGAATTCTAAGTTGGGAAGAAACGCTATTACTTATTGGCCAACCCAGTAATTTTAGGATTCGGAGGAAATCTTTTACTACGAGATGCTCTCGCAAGGCATACGGTCGCCTTATCAGCAATCTCACAGGGAGAGCCCCTTTGACCCTCTCTCGCCATCTGAAGACTGAGAGAATTTTTGACGAGGTCGTTGACAAATAAAGGAGCAAAAAGCAACATCCTTCACAGGACTTCCATACTGACATGAAATATTGTGCAGTTTGAAACGTTACTCTTCTCCAAAGAATTTCAGAGAAGCTTCAATCGATCTCACTGTAAAATTCACGGTGTCCAACAATGTTGGACCCCCTACAACGGCGAGGGGGATTTTAAGGAGGTTGTTGTTCAAGGTAAGTTTTCCATTTTGCCATTTCATCTTTCTATTTCTTATTGCATTATCTTGAACTCTCAGAGCGGATGTAGGCAGCTGAGCCGTAAACGTGTGGCGCCAATCCCTCGAGCTGAATATGAAGAACAGGCTTGTGAATACTGGTATGAGGCAGCAGTGTCTTCTGTATCAGATAGAAGACAGTGAGCTGTGATTGATTTTGCCTTTTCTTTTACAGTGTAATAGTAGAGTGACCCATGACAATTCAAGGGATCACGTGATGGTACGGCTCACTCAAAAGCTTTGCTACTTTCTTGCGGGAGGCTTCCATGACCAAATTCTTGCTGAACTCCCTGGAATAAAGACGATTTTTGCGGAAGTCAGGTCAGCTTATGAATTCCGCTCTGCCTACTACTGACTCCCATAGTAAATTTTTAGCTTTTGTGAAGAAAAAGTGAAGAAGGAAGTGAATTTGACGAAAACTTGCACATCTTAATGACCTTGGTCTGTTGTTCAGATCCCGGATTGAATCTCGTCCAGATTAAGCTTTCCATGCACGGGTCAGTTTCTTGGAAGCAGGCTCAACTGAACTCTGACTAACAGTATTGAACTGTACAGTGGCGCTCAGTGAGTCGTAACCTTTCTGAATGAAATCGCGAAAAGTTTCGATATGTTGAGCAAACATGTCGTAGACCGTAAGGCACAGTACGATTAAGAAACGAAAGAATCTCCACATCACAACGAGGATTTCCATTGCTACTGCAATTCTGGCTGATAGGGGGATCAGCATCATCTGCTTTTATCGCACCTTATAAATTACTATTTTTCTCCTTACTTCTTTGCTAGGTATTAGTGCTGGTAAGCTCAAAACATGGTGAAGAAGGCATGAATCTTCCAAGTGTTGCATTACTTATGGACATAAAAATACACTGGTGTGCAAAACTTAGGGACGAAAGCAACTTTCGATCACTGTGCCTCTGCCAGACAACATAGCTCGATGAAATTCATATCATATCAAGAGAGAACCTTAACGATATTGTACAGAAAGCAACTGACAGAAACTCGGAATAAGACGAATTGTTATGACATTTTTATTCAACCATGTCGATTACACATAAGTCTTCACGATTTATCCTGGTACTACAAAAGAAGTTACACGGATCCTAATAGGGTGTGTGATCACCACGGACAGCAATACATGCTCTGCACCGCGATCCCATACTCTCCACGAGGTTGGTAATGAGTTCCTGGGGCAGGGCATCAACTCCTCAAGCAGTTGGAAAATAAAACTGTGAAGAAAATGGGTCGAGAATGGATGGAGAAGATCTGCGAACATAAACGACAAAAAAGGACGCGAGGGTAACCAAGCATAAATTGTGGACAACACGAAGAAAATTAACTCATTACAAAAAAGGATGCAAAAGACTGAAAAAGCGCCATACTCAGACACAAAAACAGGAAAAAATGAAGCTGAAATGCTCGCGCTCGCACTTGAAAATCAATCGCTTGCGGTCTTCAAAATTGCAATTAAAGTTAGAGTTAGTTAGTTTTGCGGCGTGGCATTGGAACGAGCTATTTCGCGGTCCAAATTCAGATCCAAGCTGAGCACTCCGGAAGTGCCCTTTGCTTGAACACTCACAACTTTGAAAGTGGAGCTTTGGGAGAGTAAAGAACAGGGCTGTAAGGCATTACGCAGGCACTTATTGGCCGACTTTGAGCAATTCTGGGAACCTCCTTTTATAAAAAGCTTTCCTGTTGTGTCTCCGTTATGGCATTTGAGGATCATCCACGGGTTCTTACACTTTGAACAGCTATAACGATCTTCATACAAGGCTGTTTGTGAACAAAAAGCAGCGCCAGAATCTAGAAAGTCTCTATTATTAGATGAAGTTTTCTTTTTTCTCGCAACCCTTTGCGGACGAAAACCCACCTCCTCCGACGCAATACCCCTTTCAGTTGGGTTGAAGACTTTGCTATGCCTCTAAAACACATATTCTCGCCAATGGCATCAAGGAAATAGTTCATTCGACGTTCATCAATGCTAAAATGCACCGTGCATACGGCTCCTACGCAGATGTGTTGGGAAGATGTAACTTCCAGATGAGGCTTCCCCCGTGCAAGCACATGCGCTCCTGCTATCAGAGCGGTCCGAACGTGTACGTGTTTCACCTGCTAATTTATAACGTCGTGTGAGCCGCCATCGTGCTTCCTGTCATCGCCTGTTCCCCACTTCTGAGCTTGCAGGTTGCTTCTGTCTTCAGGTGTCTCTTCAGGTGTTCTACACATAAAGAACAATGAATAAACCCCTCGACCGCTCCCCCCCCCCCCCCTCCTCGCTGTGATTATTGCAACGATAGCGTGGCTGCTTGGCAGTTCCAGCGACGAACACACTAAATCGTCCTACGACGCTGCAGGCAGCACGCGCGGTAATCGACTGTATAAGTCGCTACTGTATCAGCTGTGTAGGCAGTATAAATGCAGGTCAATCGTTCCCGGCGCTGCGATCTCGCACTGTGACAAAAAGAACACTCTCACCTGCTACGGACCTGACTACCAAAGGCGCGGAGGCATTCTACGTACCACTTGATCGCGGAAGTGTCTTTGATTTTATGAGGGATGTATTTCGCATACCCATTGCACCATTACTTTTTTAATCTGAAAATTTCTCCATTCCTCGATAATTTTGAAAAGCATCCAGCCGAAGAATCTCCCCCAATCTGGGAAAGTGGAAAGTTCGAAAGAAGTTATCACGCCATCAGCTTGCCTAGTATTTTGTTGATTGCAGTAAAGTTCAGGGATGAGGACAAGTTTTGTTTTTCCTGAAATGACGCTGTCAGATGAGTTCTCTAACGCGTCCTTTCTTCCTCATGAAATGGCTTATATTCTGATACCTGATGGGACAGTGCTTTTCTGCAGGATAGCTCCAAATTCGCCTGCTTCGGACAATTTTCATTCATCCTTTGACTTGTTCTTCTGACATCTATACACTTTTCACTTTGAATCGGACACTTTTCAAACCAAATCGGACACTTTTCAAACCAAATCGGACACTTTTCAAATCAAATCGGACACTTTTCAAATCAAATCGGACACACCCTTACAATGGGCAGTTGAGAACTAGACCACACTAGGTACTGCTGCAAGCCCCGCCCCAACACCCCCGCCCACTTCTCAGCGCGATCACGGTTTTCCAATATGTTTTATGAATTCTGCTTCTTCAAATTTTTTTCACTTTTGCTACTTGACACACACATTTAACTGAATAGGTTTGCTACCGACACATATATGACTCCGCCCACTTCACAATGAAGTGACGTAAGTTCTGAATTTTTATAACTTTTTTCGACGTCGTTTTTTCACATTCAATCTTCACAAAACGAATATAGCCATGCATTTACACACTAGCACACTAGGCCCCGCCCCTCTGACCACGCCCACTTTCGTTTTTCGCGGAATTTTGATTTTTCTTCCGAATTTTCACTTTTTAGGCTGTGACAAGCGGCCCCGCCCACTAATGGAAGCCCGCCCACTTTTCAAAAATGATGCAGATCGGCGAGCTAGTGACCGTACTAGCAGGTTATGGCCTCTCCCGTCACCCGGAACAAAGTTTCCTTTTTTTCTGGTCTTTCCCTTTTTTTCATTCTATGTGACGGGAGAGGCCATAACCTGCTAGTACGGTCACTAGCTCGCCGATCTGCATCATTTTTGAAAAGTGGGCGGGGCTTCTACAAAGTGGGCGGAGCTTCCATTAGTGGGCGGGGCCGCTTGTCAGTGAAAATTCGGAAGAAAAATCAAAATTCCGCGAAAAACGAAAGTGGGCGTGGTCAGAGGGGCGGGGCTTAGTGTGCTAGTGTGTAAATGCATGGCTATATTCGTTTTGTGAAGATTGAATGTGAAAAGAACGACGTCGAAAAAAGTTATAAAATTCAAAACTTGCGGCAACTTCATTGAGAAGTGGGCGGAGTCAGACCTGTGTCGGTACCAATCCTTTTCAGTTGAAGTGTGTGTGCAACTAGCAAAAGTGAAAAAAAGTCGAAGAAGCAGAATTCATAAAACATTTGGAAAACCGTGGCCGCGCTGAAGAAGTGGGCGGGGTGTTGGGGCGGGGCTTGCAGCAGTACCTAGTGTGGTCTAGTTCTCAACTGCCCATTGTAAGGGGTGTGTCCGATTTGATTTGAAAAGTGTCCGATTTGATTTGAAAAGTCCTTTTTGATTTGAAAAGTGTCCGCTTTGATAAAATGTCCGTTTTGGTTTGAAAAAAGTCCGATTTGGTTTGAAAAAATGTCCGTTTAAAGTGAAAATGGTATCTATCGTCCATGGTAGCGATGCTACATGCTATCTGGGACAGATACCCCTCTCCACTGCTTTGAGACTTATCGGCTCCGATCCGGCAAATGAGGATGGTCGCCAATTCGAAATGGCCATTTGTAGTGAGACATAAATCACTGGATGGGGATTTGGACGCTGATCTCAAGTCTCGTATTAATCCAAAACTTGCAAAAGGATTCCTTAGGCAGCGTTCAGACTTCAGACAACGGCAGCTCTGATCGATGCAGTAGGAGGCATGCGCATCAATCGCGCCCGACCGAAGCGCTGCCTTTGCGAGGTTTAAACGCTGCTTAAACGGATTTATGAAGGTTTGTTCGAGTGAAGGGGCACGGAGTCAAGAGCAGCTGCAAGTTTTCAGTTTGCGTCAATAACCACAAGGCGCTTCTACTACCAGCGGCAGCATGGTATAGTGACAAAAGTCTTGCTACTCGGGCGTGAGATGTAGGCTCGAATTTTGTGGAGGATAAGATTTTGTATTCTGTGAAAAATGTCTTCTTCGAGTCTAGAGAACTCTTTCAAGCGTTGATGTGATCACACTTCACGAATCCAGTCAATGACCTAGGTTTGTAGAATGAAGGCGCCAAATCCTACAGGATTGGGGGCCTGCGTCCTACAAAAAAATTATACTGCCTACTGGTGCCCGTAGCCCACGCCCCAAGCGCTGACGCGCCAAACGGGCGTCACATTCGTGTTCAGGGAGCGAAATCTGTCTCCCTGGAGACAGATTTCTCCCAAGTGTAAGATTTTGACCTAATTTGAAAATGTGGGGCAGCTGTAGCTAAAGAAATGTGAACATGACTTGAATTGCACCTCATGGGTAGTTCCTGTTCAAAGTCATGTCAAAGTGCCAGACTTGGCTAAAACGCGTACCTAGGGACAGTTTGACCAGCGT
The DNA here is from genome assembly GCA_036418165.1 of Cooperia oncophora. Taxonomy (NCBI): domain Eukaryota; kingdom Metazoa; phylum Nematoda; class Chromadorea; order Rhabditida; family Trichostrongylidae; genus Cooperia; species Cooperia oncophora. The sequence continues at coordinate 22,708 of MU912028.1, forward strand.
GACACGAATACGACGCTCACCTAGCCCGAAAAGGCCTGTATCATGGACCACGGGCACCGGTGCACCCGAACCTTCTTCTGAATCGCAAGGCACGCAAGCGTAGTAATACTGCATGCAAACTTTCTCAGGCAACTTGAGGTGAGCAATAATCTAGTAATGACGCCACAACCACGTTTGCCGTGTTCCTGCATGAAAAAAAACTTAAGCCTAAACAGGACCCGATTCTGTGACCTGTTGCTCGGTAGGGAGAAAAAAGCTCCACAACCCCGTCCAGGAGATCCTGCTAATTTCAAAGGCAATTTCAAGATCAGCGTTCAAAACCGCGTATCGTGACCTATATGTCATTGCAGTGGCCTCTTCGACCGAGCGACCCTCCCTGATACGCTTTTTCGCTGTGACCTTAACATGCTTCTTTGACGTTTTTCCTGATTGCTTCGCAGAGTGCTCTGTAATTGTAATTTTACCTTCATCTTTGCATTTCACGCGTGCTTTCCTAATCATCCTTCCGCCCATATTCGATTCAAAGGTTTCACCGCTGGGATGGAAAGGTTTGCAGCGAAATTTTCAACAGCGCTATCAGATCCTCTCGTCGAAGGTATCTGATAGCGCTGTTGGAATGTTTGTTTCTCAACCGTGGCTCTCCGTTGTGCATAGCAGAGTGGTAGCCGACCAGTAAGACCGGTGGAGAAAATTTTGAGGTAACGCAAAGATCGTTAGAGTACACTGCATGCCACGGTAACGTGTCACCTCTTGAAAACGATCCAGGTGTAATAGCGATAAGCGAAGTTTAATGATTGATACTGTCCAGGAGCTGTACTAACATAAGGGAGACTGTCAGTCACATTACGCAACCGGAAAGCAGCAGACTTTGCGTCTCAGGAGTCACTACCAGGTCGTGATCAAAAATCGTGCTAGATCGTGCACGATTTCTAATACGGCTGGAAGCGAGATTAGACGAGCCGCTGGCGAGAATGTTCGGAGAACAATGAGCTTACGCAAAAATGTGCTCGAAGTTGACTTCTACGATTAGAAAATTGCGAGGACCTGTCCGGATCAACGTGATGCATCTACAGATTAGTCCGATTCACTAGTGCACTCAAACTAAATCAGTCGATGCCGAACCAGCTACTCTCTTATTCGTACCAGCGAGAAGCTGCACTATGAGTCCTGACGTTCCTGAAAGAGTGTCGTTGCAAGGAACCTGATGGACAGTTTTTTTCGAGTTTTTCGGAAATTTATATCCACAAAATATCTTATGAAATTCTGGATTTGAAAATGTTCCATTGCTCACTATATCCACAATCAACATCGCTTAGTGCACATACGTACAGAATTATACTCGCTCATACTCAGAGACCGAAGTATGCGATGAAAATGGTTGCACTAGCTTTCCTGAACCCTCAGTAGCCCTGGTCAAAGTTGGGTTGGCTCATAATTAATGGCGTCTTTTTGTAACACACATTCTTATATGGAAAGTGAAATTTGTTTCCAATGTGCCACATGCTGTTTGATAGATACTCTGCTCTGCAAGACAGTATGCTTGACTTCCGACAAATTCTTGATTTTTGACTGTTTTTTATCATTTGAATGGAGTGTCGGGTCCACACAAGTGATTTTTTTGACAACACATCATGACTTGATGATGTTACCGAACTTGAAAGTTCTCCTACTAACTAGGGAAGGTCGTCAGGTCGAAGTGGCCATTTGTAATGAGATGTAGCTCACTAGACGTGGTTTTGGACGCTGATCTCGAATCTGCCTTCGAAATTTGCAGAACGATTCTCTGAACGGAATTATGAAGGTTTGTTAGAATTAAAACGAAGGAAACAGAGTCGAGCGCGGTTGCCGGCCATTCGCATGAATAGCCGGGAAGCATCGTTACCTTCAACGGTGGCATGGTGTAGTGGTAATGGTCTTGCTTCACGGGTATAGTATGAAGGGTTCGGATTTCTGGAAGGGGAACTTGTTTTGCATTTTGTGGGGAATGTCTCTTTTAAGTCTAGAAAACACTCAAACGCCAAATGGGTGCCATATTCGTGTTCAGGGAGCAAAACTACCCTTGGGGACAGGTTTCTAGCCAGATGTGAGGTTTTGACCTAACTTTGAAAAGTGCGGTAGCAGTTGATCGAATGATGGTCACCAATAGTTCCAGGGCCAGTCTCTTGTCGATTGCTTGTCTTTGGACAGAATTTGCTTTTAGATACCAGGAAAACTGGAGCAGTAACAAAATGAATGCGTAAGAAGTGGCAAGACGAGGCTTTGTGCAGGAGAATGTATCTGCAGCTGAATAGGTGTGAACATCAACTGAACTAACCCATGGATGCTTCACTTTTCGAAGTCAGGTCAAAATGCCAGATTTGGCTAGAAACCTCTACCTAGGCGTAGTTCGCCCCGATAAACACGAATATGGCACTCGCTCAGCGCGAAAACGCCTGCACTCCGCGCCAAGGGCACCTGTACATCTCCTAGATCATAAGGCACTAAGCGCGCCAGTAAGCGAACGCAAACTGTTTTTCAGGCAAGTCAAGGAGAGCGCTAATGTAGTAGTGACGCTACAACCACTTTTTGCCACGTTGACACAAGAAGCAAAAAAGTTAAGCTTCAGCAGCATCCATCCACGGACCTGTTGCTGCTGGTAAACGCGGTGGAAAAAGCTCCATAACTCCGTTCAGAGAATCGTTCTGCAAATTTCAAAGGCAGATTCGAGATCAGCGTCCAAAAGCACGTCTAGTGAGCTACATCTCATTACAAATGGCCACTTCGACCTGACGACCTTCCCTAGTAAGAAAGTCTCAAGGGGGGGGGGGGGTAGAGGATGGGAGTCTCTGTCAGGAGAATATGGTCCGGTATGGTCTTCCAGCCTTGCTTCTGAAGTTTTTAGTAGGTCCCTGTAGGGCAGTATGACGTCTCGTGCCATCACGAACGAGGTGCCTCGGAACTAGCCTCGATCATTCTTTCCGAACAGTTTCTAGGCACTTCTGGAGCTGAGTGGCACGAAGGGAGGCAGTGCTTTGTGTTCAGCAGTTGGGCATGGGCAGTTCGTGCAGCATTCCTCGTGTCTCAGAAGTAGCACAGGAGAACCTTCTTGGAGTACGTACCCCGTTTGGGCCGCTAAGATGACGCTTCAACCGCTCCTTCTCTAGACATTCACCAGGTACTTGTGATTTGGAATCATAGAGAACCCATTTCTCATCTCCACCAACCAGTTTTCAAGGAAAGTCCTTTTGATGGGGCGGAAAAGGGGAGGCTGTCCAATGATTACCCGGGTGCACCGCGTCCCATCCGTCAAAGTATGAGTTGTCCGTCGAGCCAGTGCTTTTTGATAGCCAAGAGCAAAGAAGCGATTAACAACTGTCACTTAGGTAGGTCCGAGTCTTGTCGCAAAACTGCGGGTGGTAGCCTTCGAAATCTCTTTGACAGCTTTAAGAACTGTCTTCCACTTCGTGTGATGTCCCGTCAGAGGTTTGTCCTCGAGGATCTTTTCACAAAAGGAGCGAGCCAGCGGGGACAGTCCTGATGGTAGTGGTGTGCTCCCTCAATGCAGTGATGATGTTGCGGTCTGTTGCCGTCGTTCCAGTGCCGCGGCACCACTCAAAGAAGACTCGAAGCTGTTCCTGTGAAGCTGACATTGTAATTAAACCCAGGGAAGACCAGGTGCCTTTATGTACCTCTTGCGGGAAAGCTCCTAGAATGTTCTACAAGCATAGCATGTTACGTCATGTTCGAGCATCAAGAATCAAAAGCTGTAAGCTATTCAAAAACACTGACAGGACTTTTTGTTCCAACCTAATGGATGTAAGAGAGGCTGTCGAAAACGCTGATTTCATGAACCTAACAGTCCAAGTTGAGCGCTCGAAAATTAATGAAAATAGAACTTCTAGGAAAAATTAAGAGAAATGTCTTATAGAGCAGGGGACTCTCTGCAAAATGGTGTAAAACTTCATGGCAAAACTTGCAGTTCTTGTCGCGAAATTTTGAGCGAGAAAAAACGCCTTACTCATGAACGAACCCAGTAGTTAGGGTTTCCTGACGCTCCAGATAGCGGTCCTTTCTCACATAATATGTTCTTGTCTACAGATAGCTGTTTTTCGTAGGAACTCCATAATATGAAGTGAGAATAAGTTTGCTCCGTTCGACATCAAAATGGGCATGATCCCCATGTTTATTTACTGTCTTGAGCCCTGGTTCTTACCTATTCGATGTGCACTAAAATAATGTATCCTAAACTAGCCAGAGCGAAAGCGACCAATATCACCACCTACTTAAAGGGTCCGATTTAGTGCCGAGTGGATACGGTTTCAAAAAAAACTGGACCTTTGATAGATAAGTAGGAGTTTAGGCTGAAACGTGAAGTTCAAACTTTGACTGTGAGAAGAGCATACAAGCGTGACTGCATATCAAAGAAGCTACGCAACTGTCCACCCCAGTTGGCTGTGGTGTCTCCTTCCAGAGAAAGTCTTTGGAAATGTCATGTCAGCACTGTGGCACACGAAAATGCTGACTCCTCCGGAACCGATGCGATAGGTTGAAGCACCAACAGGGCAACACTAGGCAACACTACGAATCTTGCAGGTATCAGACACTTCAACATAAGGACCAGTGCTAAAATCAGCAGCCAGGCATAGACTGATCTCCATAAACTTAAAGGCACGGTCCGAAATAGAGAGCATAGGTAGTGGTGTTGGAATATGGGAGAGAAGCTGTCTAGTGACTCGTCTGTGAGGAGAAAATGTGTAGAAGGAACATCGGAGAAGCCCCTATTAGGGCCAGTCGAGCCTCAAACAATAGTACAGATAAGAAGCCAAAGGACCGTGTGATGGGATAAGACCGGTTTGCTGTGCCCTTACAAGTATGACCACTGTTAGGAACAGAAGAGCCCCCATTTTATGCTGCCTGCCCGGTAGCGTCGGTTTTGGCTGGAACGCAGAATTTGAAGACGGAGTCTGGAGGCAGAGTCACTGAAAATGGGACTGTCATTGGAGCATTTTTGCCCTTAACTCTTCAACCTTACAACTTCCCACCTCGAAACCGGCACAAGGTTGTCCATAGCTGACCACTACCTTTCCCCACACAACCTTTTACATTTTCGTAGGTCATCGCATACCTTTCCTTCAAGTTAGCACCATATGCAAACAGTGCGGAGAACCAAAATTACGAGTGCAACAGAAAAAGAATCAAACCATACCGTGAAAGAACAACACAAAATCCTCAAACAAAATCAGCTCGCTAAGTGCAATGCAGAATGGTAACCCTCGTTCCACAATAGACATGATTACAAAAGAAGGACTCATTACCCGGCATAACACTAGCGGACTGGCAACGGAAAGTGGTCGCTTTCTAAGTCGATCGTCGCCAGACAATGGGAACGGACTCCTGTGTTTTGCTATCTGAATTGACCTAATTCGGATCTCAGAATTTAACAAGTCTGTAATATTAGGTTGGCGGGAAAGTTCTGTCATACTTTTTTGAACCCTATTACCTGAAGAGGGCTAACCGGTAATGTGAGCATTTATACATTAAGGATTGATCTTTCTATTAGTGTCACTGGCTCGGCTCCTGCTCATCCTTATTCTGCATTATGGACAAGAATGTTATCCGCTACCTTCAGCACCGACCCCTTCAAGCGCTTCCTTAAACTATTTCTTCTACCACCCTGGCGCCAGCATGGCAGCTGTCGACGCCGAAATAATGGAGCTGCACAAGGACAATGTCTACAGTCATCAGACAATCTTCCACGACGCTAGCTCTTCAGAGCGGGAGCCTACGGTTCGAATGACGAAGTGAGGTTCGGGAGTACCTGTAAACTCAGCTCTAGATAGCGGTGGGTCGGGAAACTACTGGATGAAGAAGCTGCCTCCTCGGTCAATCCGTACGCAAGGCAGCTACGAGATCTGAAGCGAAATCGTCAAGCAGAGGGCAAAATCCATCGGCACAGTCCGTCTTCAACGTGCTGGTGCAGCACACCCGTCAAAAAAAGTTCGAGCCGTACTTCATGCAGTAGAGCTGGATGGCTCTCCCCTTGCACCGGTGTAGTCCAGACATTGCTCTTTCTGACTGCTAGTCGCCTCCCGTATCCAACCGTTATACAGCCGAGAAAACCTCCACAACTTGAGCAATCAAGTTGAGATGATGTCCAACTTTGCCGGTCCGCCTCGTGGCATTCTTAACAGATTGCATCCGCGAACGTCCAGAGCTGGCAAGAATTCTCAATTTATTAATGCTGATATAATTTTGACCGTGTAACTCACTCTCTGTAAGAAACGTCTAATTTGAAAAATTTAGACAGAAAACTTGCCCGCCAACCTATATAACAATAACCTCAAATATTACCTTACATTTCACCGAATCTAAGCACTTCAAATGGAAGCTAGCCTTGCGAAAAGCGAAAAATGCGCCCCGGTATGGACTTTGATCATGCTTCATGCTATCCTGCTGAGCGTATGCTCTCAACAAAGTTACGTGTTTATTAGTTTGACCAACTAACGCTGATGCATTGAAGCCAGACGGAAGGGTTTTCGTTGGTGGTTGGTTCCGTGTCTGGGCGGTAGAGAGATTGGGCTCTTGATGCGTTTGCTCTTGCCCATTTCGACAGCTTTCTGTGTGTTTCAAGAACTCGTGACCTTATCCAGTTTTTGTTTAGAACCTACAGCTTGGTCATCTCATTCTAAACAGCGGAGACATGTAATATGGCAGAAAACGGCAAGAGCTGCCAGACTCCTGTAATCGTTGTGCCAGCTGTTACTTTTAGCTACGTAATTCGTTGAAATTCAGTCAACACGAAGCCCATCAGAGCAATCTGTCGAAACTGAAAAGAAACCCAGGTGGTCAAAACTAGCGTTGGACTATCGAATCGGGCATCATACAAGGAAAAGGCGATGTTTGCATTGATCCTGAGTTGTACGAATAGTCGCATATAAGAGTCTTGCGTTAAAAGCAAAGCGAAAACTCGGAGAAGAAGCAGAAGTTCAAAAAAATTAGGACGAGAAGGAAGTTGCGGCTCAGAAGGACCTATAGTGTTGTCTTCGCACAAGAGACGCTGATGGATGAAGTCAAGCGTTGAAAGTCTCATCGCAGAGAGAAACCGATGCCGAACTTGCCGGCGAGACGGACATTTTCTCTGCAATATTGCACTCTCATTAACACATATCCCCTTAGAAAACGCGAAGTGCAACACCACTTCGAACCTCCAACGTTTGTAAGCTCACACTAAAAACTTCCGTAGCTCCGATCAAAGGTGTGCAACAGATGGAGGATTCGTAATCACTTTCCGGAGTCGCATTAGTCAACACACATTTTATTTTCAACGACCAGTTCACCTACCTCCTTTCACGGTGTGAGATATCTATTTATGAATATACGGGGGAGGGCGCCCAAAAAAAAGTCACTTTCGGACTGAGTACAATATCAGCAAAGTTTCGCCAGTCCCAGAGCAGCAAGACGTGGAACGGTACCACGGCGGAAGATACCCAAAGATGTTCCCTCGATAAAACAGGGCTCGGCCCCTCGCCCCATCACCTTCATGTACACCAAAATATGAGGTCATCTCCAGACGCGGCCTGACTGGAGAAGACCTTTGGAATTCATGTCATCTCCAAGCAGCTGCGTGAAACTTCTGCGTAATGGATCAACCCAATGGGTAACTACTGCGAAGCGAGCACTTTCGAAGAAGAAGTCTTTCCCCACATGTCGTCGCAACCCTACCTTCTTGTAAAAAAAACCTATTTGACTGCTGAACATTGTGGTCACCACGTGAGAATCGAAGGCGTGGAGCAAACTCTCGCCTACCCTGGAATGGAAGGGGACTTGAGTACCTAAGAAGATGCGAATATTAATAGCTCAACTGAATCCACCTTCAATTACCCGTTCAGGCGACATTCAATGTGTCTCGTGCGTGAAATCATATCTCGCTATCTAGGACAAACATCCGGTGCTGCCAGATCTCTCGATGCCCCTCGGCTGTGGCGGAGTGTCATAATAATATTTAATATGCTCTTTAATATGGTGATAGAAATGTCCGATAAAAATTTATAAAGTGTAACTTATAGCGCCTCGAAAGTCAATGAAGCAAAATGACATTTTTTTGGCTCCCCCTGTATTCTCTAGAGTATAGCTCTCCGCGTTTGCGCATCTAAGAGCAGCTCCTTATAAAGTATATATCTATTCATAGAGAGCCAATTTTTTAACTATTTTTGTTTTTGCTGTTTATTGTTGTTGTTTTGTTTGTTTGATCGTTATTTAACTGCTTGTTTCGGGAAACTGCAGGAGTTTTATCACTTCTTCCGTCTGTCAAGTAGATTCCAAATCCATCTCGAGGTTTTTTATCTTACTGTAGCTCCCTAGCCAGGAGCCATTGATCACTCCATGATGTGACGAAACTTCTCACTCCTAGGTGCATTCAAAAGTGATTGTTGAAGGCTAAGTTTGTCGATATTCTCATAAAGTAACCCATTCTGGCTTTCTCACCCAGATACATGTAATCTGCTCGACATTGTTGAACATGTCGTAGACCGCTTATATTTTTATCGTCAACATACATCTGGATTTTATCTTATGGTCAGGGGAAGTAAGAGTTCCAGCGGAGTGGGGGGAGTTGTCCAATGTATATATCAGGTTGCCCAAAAATCCCACCACTTCTGCAATTTTTTTCAAATATATTTCTCTCTTTCAATGCATCCGGCAATAAATGAATATGTACACTATTATTATATGCAGCATACAACATATCACCATTTATCAGGTAGTTCATGGATGCCTTATATGGAAATCATGCGGTTTTGATGGACAGATTCACCGAGGCACCCTCGAACTTGCAACGCATCTTCAGACTGCTTCACAGTTGGTTGGACGACAAGAGGAGCAGATGGTAGTTTGTTGGGGTCAGGTCCGCCGAATACGAATGGTGGACCAGCACATGCCTTCCGAGACACTGGAGTTTTTGCTGGGTTTCCTTCGCAACATACTACGCGTATTGTCTGGAGAGAAAATATCTCAGCTTGTTTTGACGCAGTATTGCCTGCAATGGATGTCTTCACTTGGAGTAGTGTTTGCAGGTAGCAGTTCCCAATGAGTGACTCGTTTAGAGTTCCACCAAACTTTGAGCATTGCTTTCTTTAGACAAAGTTGTGGTTTCCGTGGTTTCCCTCTAATTCGCCGCGACGGTCACTGACGCTTTCCGGTGTAATCAACGCAGGTTACCCACTTTGATTCGCTAGAGACCAAGTTGTCGTACCAAAAAAATTCCGTCGGAAGGTTAAGAAGTTGATGCATGCGTCCGTGCGCACCTGCAGCTGGTGACCGTTAAGAACATGCGGTATCCATGTGCCATAGCTTCATGTCTTCGGCCATGCAGATGGCTATTTAGAGGGATGTGACGACACTCGAGTCTCTCTGCCAGCTCACGGGCGGTACGCTGGAGATCCTCTTGAACCACTCGCCATTAACTGAAACTGGCTTCATAGAACGCGGTTGGTCCTCCAGGTCAAAGTCCTCGTTTCTGAGCTTTCGGCTCCAAACACTGCTGCCTTAGGAGACAGTGGAAGGGCCCATCGCATTACATTCCTCATTTATCGCGACTCTTGTTTCACCTTGTTTTCTGTATTTTCTGTAACATCTGCGCGGAAGAAAATCCTCGAAAATTTGTGCCTTGTCTGAGGAATTGCACTCAAATCGATTTGCTCTTGAACAGTGTGGTAGGAAAGACGAGTGAAATATTCACCCAAGGTTCCATAGATGTGATGAATTTTTTGCCTGGTGCATCAAATAATGCAGGTTAATTTGGATTAGATTTCATTTTCTACCATATGAGCCGTCTTTCTCGGGACGACGCTGTCGACTAGCTGAAAAGTTGTTTACATGGTCAACAAGGTCGTAATACAGTGCCTAACAAAAGTATATGGACATCGCACATTTCAACCTTTTTCGACTTTCGACCCTATGATTTTTACGTAATCGGACCTTTACTATTGAATTCCTAGATAACAAGACCTCAGTATACTTCACTTCGCGGCACTTTCTTGTGAGCGACTTTTCATTTTCTTATTATTTTAATTTTTGTTGTTCTCATGGTTTCTCGGGTATAGCGCCTTAAGTGTTGGTGCCTTGAAACCATGAACTGCGTCTCATTGAGGGTCACTATGATAGAAACGATGAACTGTGGCCCGACGTTTTTGAAACGATAACAGTTGGTAGAACTCTCTGACCGATCCACCACATCAGTACGGGTGCAGTATCCTTTTCTTTGTTGGGAAGCGGCAGTCGTGTTTTCCTGCTGTGAAACATGTTTCCTGCATCGCACACTTCTCAGAACGAACAGGGTGTGTTTAGCCACTCACTCATATTTCTAGGTGCCCATGCTTCACATCTGGAGCAAAAGTTCCATTTTCCTGGTTCCAGAGCTTTAAAACCACATGAGCACTCCTCCAGAGTTACAATTCGAGGACATCGGAAGCATCCGGCGAGAGATGTTGTTCGTTTTTAATTTCTTTCCCATTCTCTCAGCCATTTTTCCAAAGACCACACCTCATGTCATACCCTGTTGTACTACTACTGTTACACTACTTTCATGGACAAGCCCTAATCTTTTCATCTCCTTCACAGCAGTAAATCTGGTAGTACTCATCACGCTAAATTATGAAGAACATCCGCGTAATCGAAAAGCGCCCAAAGCCGTCATTGTTAGGTCAGCAAACTATTTGAATCGTTTTTTCGACCAACAGACCGAAATTTATCTTAGGCGACTCTGGCTATCCTTACCTTGATCCGAACATGTAGAAAATGTTGGTTGTTCCTCTGACTGTTATTTTTTTGAAAACTTCATAGGGTCGCAGTTTAGCCTGTCCATTATAAGAACCTTCAATGAAATGCGGTTCCTGACTTAAGTTTTGCTGCTTTTGCTTTTATTTTCCTTTTTTGCCATTGCTTCTTTTGCTTTTTTCGCATGTTTGCTGCTTGAGAAGCTATATACGAAACAACCATGAGAAACCTCGTTCAGGAGCGTGCCGGAGAAAATGACCAAACCAACATGAAATCATGAGGGGCTACCAGTCTCTAATCTGGAAGATAATTTTACTTTTTGATTAGCTGTCACATACTTTTCGTACAGACAAACTTTTTCCAATAATTGGAAAAAGGAAGGTCATCCATAACGTGTTGCCAAGTGAAGTATTCGTGAACCTCAGTATACTTCACTTGGCAGCAATTTATGGATGACTATAAATATCCGAGGAATTGAATAGTGAAGTGTGTACATTTTGCGAACAAAAGGGGTCCTTGTAGAGGCAAGTTTTGGGGCGTCCACATGCTTTCGTTACGTACACTACAGTCTTCTGTAGCCCGTTCAATGGATAAGGAAGCAGAGGAATACCCTTTCTTTCTGGGCCATCAGGTTCCTCAGTTGGATATCTTTATGCAATTCGCACGCAAACCTTGAAAGTAATAAATGAGGGAACGATGTAGAATTGTTCACAAACCTCCTGATTTTGCCGAGGTGGACATATAAAAACAACACAAGCCATTCCATATTCTGAAAATAAATTCAATGCTGCATAATAGTATATGCTGCTGAAATCTGTTAGGGGTAGGGTATAGCTGGTGTGATCTGACTAGGGAAGGTCGCCAGGTCGAAGTGGCCATTTGTAATGAGATGTAGCTCACTAGACGTGGTTTTGGACGCTGATCTCGAATCTGCCTTCAAATTTGCAGAACGATTTTCTGAACGGAGTTATGGAGCTTTTCCATCCGGGTCTACCATGAGGCCTTGGGATTGGATCCCTGCTAAGCCTTAACTTTTGCTTTTTGCAAGAACATGGCAAAAAGTGGTTTTGGCGTCACTACTACTTCAGTGCTCACCTAAACTTGTCTGAAGAAAAGTTTGCGCGCAGTTATCGCTGCGCTTGGGCGCCTTTGATTGAATTTTCAGGTGCACAGGTGCTCGTGCGCGTGGCGCACGATGCAGACGTTTTCGCGCTAAACGAGTGTCATATTCGTGTTCAGCGGGTCAAACTACCGTCAGGCACAAGTTTCTAGCCAAATCTGGCATTTTGACCTGACTTCGAAAAGTGAAGCATCCATGGGTGCAGTTCAATTCATGTCCACACCTATTCAGCTACAGATACATTCTCCTGTGCAAAGCGTCATCTTGCCATTTCGACGCTTTCATTCTGTTACTGCTCCAGTTTTCCTGATATCCAAAAGCAAATTCCTCCCGAAGACAAGCAGTCGATAAGTCTAATCCTAGAACTACTGGTGACCATCAATTCGATCAGCTGCTGCTGCACTTTTTCAAGGTTAGGCCAAAACCATATATTTGGCTAGAAACCTGTCCCCAGGGGTAGTTCTTCTACCTGAAT
>MU912028.1:37089-101752 GCA_036418165.1 Cooperia oncophora
TGATCACTCCGATGTGACGAAACTTCTCACTCCTAGGTGCATTCAAAAGTGATTGTTGAAGGCTAAGTTTGTCGATATTCTCATAAAGTAACCCATTCTGGCTTTCTCACCCAGATACATGTAATCTGCTCGACATTGTTGAACATGTCGTAGACCGCTTATATTTTTATCGTCAACATACATCTGGATTTTATCTTATGGTCAGGGGAAGTAAGAGTTCCAGCGGAGTGGGGGGAGTTGTCCAATGTATATATCAGGTTGCCCAAAAATCCCACCACTTCTGCAATTTTTTTCAAATATATTTCTCTCTTTCAATGCATCCGGCAATAAATGAATATGTACACTATTATTATATGCAGCATACAACATATCACCATTTATCAGGTAGTTCCTACTTACCCACCCTACTTCAACCTACAGAGAAAGTTCATAGGGGTCGTAAACTACTATGATCACCACTTGGAAACTGTAAGAACCGACCTTCAGGAGTGGCTATCGATGAGGTCCGCCTGCACCCCGTTAACACGAAAATGTCTAAATGTGTAAGGCTCCTTGTCACTTTTGAGGGACTTCCAAAGGGTAATCATGTAGTTGAACTTCAGCAAGGAGCGCTCAAGCACACCCACACTGCTAGACCCGTTCAAACAAATACTATTGTTAGCTGTACAAATCAAAGTTTTGAAGCTCTTATTCAACAGCAATACCGTGGAAATGTGAGCAGGTAGCGGAAATTCAACAAGAACAAACTATTTGACGCTTTGAATTTGGTTTGCTTACTACCGGACTTGATTAGAGCCATCGTCACCAGTGGAATCGACTCCACACTTACTCACGTACTCTCTGTTTGATAAGGGTCGCTTTCACTGATTCGAGAACAGTTCTGTCAGGCGTACTTTATCTATATTCACAATATTTCGATCTATTTATTATACAAGCCAGGGAAAATCAGGTTATAATTGTATAGAAAAGTCCAATTTTTTTGGCTTGTTCCAGTTTTTTTTCCGCAGGTGTATGTCCTCATGACGCCGTACTCTATATTTTAAGTAGCATAGCAGTAGCATTCTCAACATACTCTCTTCTATACAGACGGTATGCAATTAGGAACACTATCACCGATGTTATGCATTCGCCTTGCTTTCTAAACGGACAAATGATGCACGAAGGAGTTGTACAAAGGCGGTCATGAAGACGATTCCGAACTATTTGTCCTTCCATGTTTGTAGGGGGAATATCCGCAATCCTAGTCATCTATTGGAGACCAGCCGTATTACCACAAGAACGTATGGCGCACTTAGTTCATGTGATATAAATGGGACCAAAAATAGGACTTTAGCTCGTTTTCTTCGTGTAGTTGAATGCACGATAGTACTCGATCTAGAATTGCACAGGCGTGCTTTATAGTTGGGAAAAGTGGAGAGAGAGAGAGAGCTATGTGAAAAAAACCTGTACAAAAACCCGTAACAGGTCAAAAATCCGCAAAAAAGCCTATGTTATACATACTTAGGAGGCGATTTCGGACAAGTTTCCCTTTCTCATGGCATCAGTAAGCGCTACGGTGGATACAGCTGCACGTATGTGATCATATATCTATGCAGCACCGCAGCCGCTTTATATCAATTAATTGGCTCCTTATTGCATTTAGCAAATGAAGCGATACGAGAAACGGCATCGGTCAGACATTTGTGGGCGAGCGAGCGTGATGGGCGTTCGGGTCGGTATGCTGTAGCTCGATAGGGCTCTTATAAGGATATCTTCCCTAAAGGGCGCTGCGTAGCGCTGCGCAGCGCCAGCTGAAGGTATAATTCCGTCCAGCCAGGCGTTTTATCCGACCCGTTTTAGGGATTTATGGTGCCAACTGCCTTTAAGGTGTTTATATGACCAGGCCACATGATGTTTCATATGTTTCAGGCCCTATTTAAAAATATGGAGCTTTTGAAGCCTAGTAAGCTGCAATCTGCGGCTGAACAGCAATCTAAGAGTTTATAGTTTTGAGGAGGGTGGGTATCATTTAGCCGTGTTCATTCATCGTTAAGGCGCTGGTGATCTAGTGGCGCTCAGTAGTGGCAAGAGATCATGCTTGCCATGCGGGTGATCGGAGAGTTTATTTATTCATTTACTTTGTAAACATGTCAAAGAACATGTAGGTGAAATCAAGAGAATTGCAACCTGTAATGAAACTGAAGGCGATAAATCGTACAAACACACCAATATTTTCTTGGAAATTACGTATCTCAAACATTAGAAAAAAGCAAAAACTGGAAAACGTTTGCCCGTAAAAGGTCGCTAAAACATGAGCAAACTCTGTTATCGAAAAACTATCTGAATTGAGTTTTCGCAATAGCAGTATCTGATGTAATCAATGCTGCTGTTGCGCTGAATGGCAATATGGGTAAAAAGTTCTCTAGACTTATTTTTACCGAATCTTTCAAAATTTTGAAGGCCATCAGTAAGTCATATCTCTTCCTTCTCCAATCAAGGGTTTGTAAGCCGAACTCGATGTTCCTTACAGATCCTCGTGAGGTCTCAAGGGAACCTAGTTCTGAACACCCAACAAGGAGGGTCGTTCAGGGGTGTGCTCCACTTTTTAAAGTGTCTTTTTGCACTTTGTAAGGGCTTGCACATAGACCACAAAAGTGGGGTTCATTTTCGCTGAGCGGTCCTAGGAACGTCAAAAAAGGAGTCTAGTCCATGTACCCTCATATGAGGGACGTTCAGCGCTATACTGGCGTCAAACTGCGTCGGCGCCAAAAGTGTCAATATCTCATTCAAGACCATCGGTTACCCTTATAGACGAACTTTTAGCCAAAAGAATTTTTTCGTTTTTCTCGGGTTGCGGTAAACCATTTGGTCGGCATTGGTGACCGGAGTCTCACATCATACTCCATATATAAAGTCATACTCCATATATAAAGCAGAAGTTGTCTGTGTGTTTGTCGGACGGACCAATAGGAGAGCAGGCTCCGCCCACAATGGGCGGGGTCTATATCTAGCTGAGTGGTGTCACGGACGTAATCTTTTGAAAACGTTGTCAACAAAACTCTTAGCACGTTGACGACGAGCCGTTTTTTGCATGAATTGCCCGTGGGACGGTACGTTTTTCTTCGTAGAAACTTACCAGGAAAGGTCAACAGGTCAGCCCGGCCATTTCCAATGAGCTGCACACCATCGAACGCGTCTTGGGAAGATGAACACAGAACTGTCCTCAGAATTTGCAGAACGATTCTCTGAACGGAGTTATGAAGGGTTTTATCCCCGCATGGTCGTTTCACATGTTATCGCGAGGAAACGTTGAAGCGTCTTTACATTTACGTATGGAATCATTCTGAAACGTGGCAGCAGAGCGCAACGGATAGGGAGTGGGTTTCTTAAGCGGGACGTCGTAGGATCGGTTCTGGGGCAGGTTCCTTTTTTTGCATTTGTCCAAGTACATAGCCGAGTAAGCTCCTAACATTTCTGCTCGCCTGCACTACCCTATAAGGGACCTGCAATCAGTTTTTTTCGAAAGTGTAGACCCATTGCGGCCTGAAAGAATGCTTCTGCTTGTACCCCCCTAACACGTGTCACAAGGGTTTTTGTAATGAAATATCATCATATTCTTGTTCAGCGGGTCGAATTACCCCTGGGGACAAGTTTCTGGCCGAATCTGATTTTTCGACCTCGTTCGGAAAATGTAGGCTATTCCATGGGTAATTAGCAGCAGATTGGAGCTCACCTACCATCAATGACTGATCTTGGAATGGGATTTCCTCCGATAGTCAAGAAAATAGTGCAGACGGCACGAATAAGTAAGCCAGCTACTGCTGTTTGCGGAAACACATGACTAACGAGTTATTGTAGTTCGAAGACCAGTCATCACCAGTATGCTAGTCATAGTATCGATGTTAGCTATCAGTTAGCCATGACTATCCATACCCGATTTTTTCGAAGTTGAGTCAGAAGCTCCGATTTCGCCAAGGTGACGTCCCTAGGGGTTACTTGACCCCCTGAACACGAATATGATACCTATTTTGCGCGAAGAGCGTTGTGAGTCGCGCTACCGGTGCCAACGCTTCGGTGCCAGCGCGCCCGTAAGAAGAAAAACAGTAAAGAAAAACCTCAATAACTCCGCTCAGAGAATCGTTCTGCAAATTCTGAAGGCAGTTCTGAGTTCAGCGTGTAAAGATCAGTACAGTGATGTGACATCTCATTGCAAATGGCCAGGACTGCACCATGTTGGCCTTTCTCTGTGTTAGTGATTTTAATGAATGAATGAATGGCCTACGGTCGAAGTGTTTCAAGCAATGCAAAAGTTGTGAATACGAAAAACTGCATCTTCGTAACAATTTAGTTCATTGCTCCAGCCCTCCGAAATCAATCCAATTTTTACCATGCTTTTCTCTGGAAGCAGATTTGGCTGAAGATTTGTCTCCTGGGGTACTTTGACCTTCTCAAGACGATATTACATCCCCTTGGCTCAAAAACTGATCTGTTGCGCCGCGCTATACGGCGCCAGGCTGACGACAGGTTTTCGCCATTTTTTCCATGACTTGTGCTCAAACTGTCTAGCGCCTGCGCCATAGGCGCTACGCTACGTTGACAACGCTCTGCGAATGCTCATTGTTTAGATTGTTTCCAAAAAACCCATAGCTGTTGATTAGTTGCCATATGTATTACACTGCACGTGAATGTATTATTGCAAAGTGAACTATTAATTATTGAAGTAAAAATGAAGGACAAGCCTTAAAATGTCTGTTCATTATTTCTTGATGTCAATATTAAAATAGTTCTTGAGCGTATCAGCGGTTTCAGTCGGCAAGCGATTGTGATATTCGTGTTCACGGTGCCAAACTACCCTCAGCGGACAAACTTTCAGCTAATTGTGTGATTTATGGTATTTTTGGGCCGGCGCCTGTGGTCCGGGGCGCCAGGTAGTTTTGCGTTTGCCCCAAGCAGCTGTGGTATTCATTTCAGAGGGACAAGCTACCCCCCAGGGACACGTTCACGACAAACTTGGCTGTTCGTCCATCTCAATTCTTAGAAAAAATACTGGCAGACACCATTGTCTGTCATCGTCCCATGAGACAGACTGGCTGTCAGTCACCATTGTCTGCCATCGTCCACAACGTGTTAAACGCCGTCAACTTTGGAATGGGGGCGGAGGGCATGTTGAAAATATACCGAATACACACAAAGTTAAGCCTCGCACACAAGGACGGGGCGTGCACCGAAGTGCCAACGACAAAAATTCGTAAAATTCCTCCGGAAGATCACGGGTACCGGGGACGGTCATTCTCTATGCACCACGTCAGACTACCCCCAAAATGGGCGTAGGGGCATACCCGAAGTGAGCGGGGCGTTTGTTCGGACGGGCGGGGCCGAATTGAAATCTTCAAAATTCGGACCCGGAACTGCTCGCTGGGCGGGAAAACGGGCCTGAGTAAAGAGTAAGCAGGTAGATAAACAGAAGGAGGCGCACCCGAACTGGGCGTTGGGAAGAGCGCGGCAGCCTGTAGTCGTACCGCGTTTGTCTGGGTAGGCAGGGAGTAAAAATTTCGAGTCGCACCCGGAACCACTGGAGCAGCGGCAAACCGTAGAATAAGAAGTGGGTCGAGGTTGAATTGAAGGAGGCATATCTATCTCAGTTTCTATGGCCGGGGACCCAATTCACACGCATAAGGAGAATCGGACGTGACGTAGCAGGCCGCCGGGCAGGGCGATCGTATCGCAACGTTGGTGTGCCCAAGTTTGTTTCAAGCTTGACATAAGCGTGGGTGATCGCGGCATTCATGAAAAAGCACCTAAGGCCTTTTTTCGATCCCTACGGCCTGTTCGCTCTGTGTCGTTCTACCCTTCCGACAGAACAGAAATTGCGTTCATTCAAATTCATCAACATTCTCAGAAGTGAGTCTGGACAAATACTTACCTTTCCCTCCTTTTTGCATGAATTTCATCTATATTGGTAGTTCCATGTTTGTATGTTATAAAATGGGGAAATCCATATAATGAGGCATTGAACCTTAGTAGGAAGACTCTCGGGCACAACCCAACACACAAGCGCAAGAAAGTCAAAAAATTTTTTTGGCCGAAAGTTTTTCTACAGTGGTGATCGATGGCCCTGATTTCGATTTTGACACCTATTTTCGGCGCCGGCGTAATTTGGCGCCACGGTACTGCTGCACGTCCCTTATTAGTGTGTACCCAACGCACTCACTTTAGGCAAGGTGTGGCTCCAAATAGGCGACAAATGGCAACATAGCTGTGAGTGAGGCCATATTTGTGATGAGGCCATTGACTCACCGCCAGAGATTAACTTTCAGCTACGATCTTGCTTAACGGTATGTGAAGGGTGAAATGATTGAATAGCGCCGATTCCTGGAGCATCCCCATGTAGAATATGCCCATAAATGACAATTGTCCGACCTATATTCCTGCACGGACATTTATGAACGGAAAAGGCTGAAAAATGCAAAAGGTTGCACTTTGGAGGGATACCACATTATGGGGAGAATGACGAAAAAGCGAAGTGAAACGGTCAAAAAATTGTAGAAAAAACCTTCGTTCTACACAACTCACAAAGCAATTTCGGACCGGTTTCCCCTAGGCATCGTGCGCATTACCGTTACGGCAGATACGGCTGCATATATGTACCCATATATCCATGCAGCACTATACCCGCTTCATATCGATCCCTTCCCTTCATATTTTACTTCGCAAATGAAGCGATACGAGCAACATATCGGTCGAATATTAGTGGGCGGGCGGGCACGTTGGGCGTCTGGGTTGGTGTTGCACTTTCATAAGGCGCTATAAGGGTACCTTCCTTGGGAAAGGCGCTACGCTGCGCCCAAGAGGCGCCGAATTTCGTCCTGCTAGGCGCATTAATCCTACTCGTTTTTGGGATTTATCGTGTTCACTGCCTTCGAGTGCAGCCCTTGTTTTGCCCCTGGTAGGGACTTTTGCCATTCTCCTGCGCTATACAAACCACTCGTTCTACCGAATAGGCGCTATCTTCGCTTCCTGATAAAACCTTTGGAGATGTGTGTAGTATATTTCTGATGACGGCTTCCTTTGGTGAGGGCGAGTGTAATGAACCAGAATGTTTTGATAGTGGGCTCGCGGCACCATCTAGTTTCGAATGTGCCCGCAGTAATCTGAACCTGAATATTGAGAAAGGCGAGCCAGTCGCCTGTCTGTCTTTCCCGTGGAAGGTTTATATTTTTGGACTGCTGCTTTAGCAGCTCAAAACAGGTGTTCACCTTCATTTGATAGGAACACCCTATAAAACAGTCGTCTATATTCTGGCGGTACCTATGGTCTGCGCTAGAGTTGGCCCCTCAATTTTTGACGTAAATATTATTGCAAGCACTGGAGTATTTGCCCCATCGATAGCCCCTGATCTTTTTTTAGTACTCGTCCAACTAGTTGAATATGTTACACATTAGATATTCCTTGAGAAGCGTCATGGACTGGAATATTGTGAGTACGAAAAAATTATAGAGCCGTGATGTTCACTGAAAACTTTGGAAATGTTTTGCATATCAAAAATAGCATAGCATGCATAGCATCTTTAGACACATTTGTGCACAATAAGATGACGTTGAAAGATCGATCACAATATGTCCCTTCACTCTGATGTCCCCGAATTAATTGAGGAACGTGCAGGTATGGGGAAGATGTGCAGAAAAGTATTTTAGAAGCTGGACAGATATAAAATTCAGAAACCATAATGGCCTATTAGTGGGACCACCAACAATGCTTACAATTGGTCTGATTTTAAACTCAAATGGGTCATCCACTGCTGCACCACCTGGAGGAATGTTATGGCTCTTAACGAGCACGAAAAGAACTGGTCACATCGACAGTTCGCATCAGCTGAGTCCACACACTATTCAGGCGGCGGCACTGCCTGGAGAACTATTCATGTGTAGAAGGACAGTGAGACGTCTATCCTGAAGGTGTGCTTGTGTGATGGCTCTGTCCAATCTTTGTGGCAGGAAAACAAATTGTCTGCCTTTGGTTCCCACGGATCTTTGTAGCCCCACATAATGGAAGCTCTCTCAGCTCCCTCAAACAGACTGAAGCTCCCTCAGCTCCCTCAAGCTGCGACACTGAGCTGAGGTAAAGTTCCTGGCTGTTCGATGTTACGACGCAAAACTCAAACAATGAGTCAGCGAATATGCGGAACTCACTGACAGTATTTACCCCTCCCCCACTCCCCTCCCCCCACCCCGAGAAGGCTATCGATTCTCGCCCCATGTCGCAGTCTATCATGCAAGGATACTGCAAGCTACCGACAATATCCCGCCACGCGTTTTCACATAGCGAACGGTAAGAAGAAAAACTAGGCCCCATAACTAAAAGTGATAGCGTCTCTCTGTACAAACTGGGCACAGTGACTTCCAGGCGGTCCCTATCACAAATACATTCACCAGTAGCGGGGCTACATCTGAACGTTCCATTGTGGACTTGTATGCGTTATCCATGACATCTATGTTCAGCTGCTGACCTGTTGAACTTTCCCCGTAGTTTTACTCTAGCGTTAAAATGAATAGAGTCATAAATGACTTTCAACTTACCCGCAACACTTCTGCAAAGGTGACTCGTCGACAGCCATCTTCTGACGTAAGCATCGGTGGAGAATGTGGATGGCCTGTCTGCTTGAGACGATCTTCTGTCTTGAGTACACCTCCATCACGAGTTGACTGCAGGTAGCCGGTTTTCTGGGAGTGGTGTCCAAGTGCAAGTCTCAATCAATCTTGGCATTTTTTCAGTTTCCAGTGAACTGATTTAGCTTGCACCAAAATCGTGAATGGATCTTCATTCGGCTGACGTTTTACCGTCATGGCGTTCTTCAGAGCCTTTTTCAGCCTCACAAAATCTCAGGCCATGACCCTTCTCAAGAAATTTCTGATGTGTGACATATTCAAGTGGTCGGGCGAGTAGTACAAACAGATCAGAGGCTAGCTTTGGGAGAAAGTTCTGCCCCAGTACTTGCAGTAACATTTATGTGAGAAATTGAGAAGCCAGTTTTAGAGCGCGGACCAAAACCAGACAGCAGTTTTCTATTGCTCGCATATAGACGCTACACAATGTCAAATTTCTCTACCAGCAAGGAAGGCCGCACTTAACTGTTACGAAGGAACAAGCTGAAGCCCCATTTTGTGTTTCGCTCATATGACATGAACTAAGTGTGACCATAGGTTCTCGTGTGAATAAGGCTCGTCTCCAATAGAGGATTAGGATTATAGACATTCCACCTATAAACCTGAAACGACAAATAGTTCGGCATCGTCTTTATGACCGCCTTTGTACAACTCCTTCGTGCATCATTTGTCCTTCAGAAAGCAAGGCGCCTGCATAACATCGGTGGTAGTGTTCCTAATTGCATGCCCTTTGCGTAGAAGAGAATATGTTGGGAAAACGGGCAGGCCTCTCCGTGAAGGCTCTTATTTGGCATGAAAAAGTTTAAAATTGCTACTGAGAATATAGGGTACGGCATCATGAGGACATACAGCTGCGAAAAAAAAAACTTGGAACAAGCCAAAAAAATTGGACTTTTCTATACAATTATAACCTGATTTTCCCTGGCTTGTATAATAAATAGATCGAAATATTGTGAATATAGATAAAGTACGCCTGACAGAACTGTTCTCGAATCAGTGAAAGCGACCCTTATCAAACAGAGAAGTACGTGAGTAAGTGTGGAGTCGATTCCATGGTGATGATGGCTCTAATCAAGTCCGGTAGTAAGCAAACCAAATTCAAAGCGTCAAATAGTTTGTTCTTGTTGAATTTCCGCTACCTGCTCACATTTCCACGGTATTGCTGTTGAATAAGAGCTTGAAAACTGCTTGAAACGCGATTTTGTGGCTTGTTCCAATTTTTTTTCTTTACGCAGTTGTATGTTTTGTAATGACGGTCACGATATTAACACGTGAGTCCCATACTGCGGCGTGAAAAACACTGGAGGCCTTCTGGATCGTGTTCAGGACCCTTAAGATCAATCGGAGGGAAGTGTGGCGGTTACTACAGAGCTGGCACGGTCCACGGGTCTGTGCATGTTTGATCTACGCGGTCGATCCCCAGAGGTCCGTGGCGGCGGGGCCGGGGATTTGTACAGCTAACATAGTATGTGTTTAGACGGGTCCAGCAGTGCGGGTGTGCTTGAATGCTCTTTGCTGAGGTTTAACTACATGATTACCCTTTAGAAGTTCCTTAAAAAGTGACCTGGAGGCTTGCACATTCAGACATTTTCGTGTTAACGGGGCAGGCGGACTTCATCGGTAGCCATTCCTGAAAAACGGTTCTTACAGTTCCCAAGTCGTAATCATAGTACCTTACGACCTTTCTGAACTTTCTCTGTAGGTTGAAGTAGTGTGTGGACAAGTAGTTTCGACAGAGTCTTTTGTCTTTTCAGGCTCTGACGAAGGCGACGACGTCAAAGCGTCAGCCGAAAAAACTATTATTAATAATTCTAGTGTTGAGCTGAATTATTTCGCTGACATCTTCACCACATTTCCTAACATTTCATACAAATATACCGCCAAGTATTAAGGACTCAGTGTGTGAGCTTTTTTGCTTTAGCCATACTAACTGCTCACACATGCATAGGACGCGATTCTCTCCCACACCATCATTCTATCCCATCAAAAATAAGAAAGAGTGTACAAAGTTTAATGTGAGCAATATTATCGGGTCAAGGTGGCAAGCTATGCACAGGGACTCCCACACGGTGCGCGCGACAGCGTGCGTTAGCCAAACTGGTCAAGGTACTGGAATAAGATCTTGAAATGTGGTGGCGCTGACATTGAGAAGCATGTCGAATTTATTGAGAGTCACACTTAGACGCTACTCCGAGAAGTAATCAAGGTGTCCCTCATCTATCTGCGTCAATTGATTTGATTACTTGTCACTCGTCAACAATGTCCCAATTACTATTCCCTATAATTTGGTTGTGTAAAAGCTCTGCCACCTTGCACTTCAACGACGACGGCGATATCAAACATCAACCCCTATCAGTTGGTATCACTTTCCGTCATCCACCGTCGATGCCCCATCTTGCTCTATGTCACATGCTCGAAAAAACGCCTAGCTGATTGTGACCTCTTATCGAATCTCATTCGGCCGTCAACAGTTTTTTTCACCCACTAATAATGTGCTTGTCTCCAGTTCTATGTCACATCTCAAAATCGACACGTAACTGATGCTGTCATCCGCGTTATGAACATTCGCTTCTAACTTCAAGACCTTTAACTTCTAACGGCCTTTATAGAATCTTATTAACTGCCAACCGTTTACCAATAATGTTCCTATCGCATACTCTACATCTTAACTTGGAACCAACGGCCCACTGTTTCTGTGACCCGAGCTATGGACTTGGTTACCCTCTATTTCTGACGCCTCTTAACTTACTCACTCACTCACTCCCTCACTCACCCTCACATGCACAGACACACAGGTACCTCACACATGCTCCTCACACGCTTACCACGCCTACCTAGCCGAATTACATACAGTAGGACAGTAGGATAGCTTTCCCTGATAATGGTTTTCTTCTCATTGTATAATAGATGCTGTGCAATTTTGTCAAAATACATGGTACGTTCCCTGTGTTTTCCTTCTAGCACATTGCTACGACACGCTTTACACGTTTGAGATGGCGTGTACTCCCTGCAGTTGACGTGTCTCTTCGACCGTTTTTTGCAGATTTTTTTCCTTTATATCAACAACTGCGTGCAAATAATAATGATGACAATATACTTCAACAATAATACGTTCGAGAAGGTGTGTTATCCCGGGAGTACACTCAAAAATTTCTCTTTCGGCCAGTTTGCTTTTATGGAACGTGTTGCCTGACCAACGTCTGTGTTGTTTCTAATCTCTATACGGGATCCCACCATTGCCTCTTTCGAGTAAGGTTCCATTTCTCTGTGTGAGGAGTGAGAGTCGCAATTTTCAATAAAGGAAATCCTAAGACTGTCATCAACTGGAACCACTTTGTTTCTCTCATTGTGTTCTGATAGGTTCCATTATTGACAATCTACCAAGAAAGGAACGACTTGCTGCCCATCTTATTCATTGTGAAAGAAGTCAGAAAGCTCCATAGTTACCGAGAGGCGTCCATCTCAGAAAACTTTCGATCTGATTCGTCAACGTGGAGTCGTCCGAGACGCAGGCATTGACCAGGTTGACGTCCGAGCTTGCGAAGCTATGCAGAGAAGCTATAAAGGAACATCTCAAAGAGGGAAGAGCAGTACCGTTATCACCCGGCTCTCCTAGATCACCCACTTGCTCGAATGACGAAGTTCTTCAGTGAGGTCATTGCAGAGAAAGTGATACCCGATAGGTGGCAAGAAAGCACGGCGGTCCCCATTCGGAAGAAAAAGTGCAGCGCCGCAGCCTGCCCGAACCATCGTCCAGTTCACCTACTCCTGCTGAGCATGAAAATTTTCGAGCGACTTTTTGAAGGTCGTGTTCATGATCTCGTCCAGCTCTCTAGCCGTCTGTGAGACTGCGACTGGCTGTAACACTATGGCTGCGTTTATACTTTGCGGCAGTGTAGCGTAGCGCTTCCAGCGTACGCCAGCGGCAGTGCCGAGGAGAGGATGCATATCGATCTAGCTTCACCAGCGTCACCAGCGGCACCCTGGCGTACGCTAGCGTGCGCTAGCGGCACGCTAGCGTACGCCAGCGGCACGCTAACGCACGCTGGCGTAGCGAGGGCACGGGAAGCATAGCTATCGATCTAGCTTCACCACGCGTTCTCTTCCAGCGTTATTCCAGCGGCTTGCAGCGACGGGGCTAGAGAGGGGCTAGAGAGCTCCCCGCTTCCAGCGTACCGCCAGAGGGGCAGTTTCCGAGAGAGAGGATGCATATCGATCTAGCTTCACCCAGTGCTCCACCAGCGGCACCCTGGTGACGCTAGCGCACGCTGGCGTAGCGAGGGCACGGGAAGCATAGCTATCGATCTAGCTTCACCAGCGTTTCTCCAGCGTTTTACTCTCCTCCGTCCAGTGCTCTCTAGCCCCTCTCTAGCCCCGTCGCTGCAAGCGCTGGGAAAACGCTGGAGAAACGCTGGTGAAGCTAGATCGATAGCTATGCTTCCCGTGCCCTCGCTACGCCAGCGTGCCACTGGTGACGCTGGTGAAGCTAGATCGATATGCATCCTCTCCTCGGAACTGCCGCTGGCGTACGCTGGAAGCGCTACGCTACGCTGCCGCAAAGTATAAACGCAGCCTATGGATTTTATTCATGCCGCTCGCCACTTGCTGGAGAAACATCGTGAGGTGCGAGCGCATGCTGATCTAGCCTTCCTTAATTATAAGATGCCATTTGATGTCCCGCATGAAGTTATGTGGTACGCCCCACGATAATACAGTGTTCCCGACGAGCTAATTGAGTTGGTGCGCTTCCTCTACTCTGACCCAGTGAGTCACGACACATAAAAACTTCACCAGGCATTTCGATGCACTTCCCCATCACAGTCGGGGTGCCCTTAGACTATGTGCTTTCCCCACTCCTTTTCCTGGTCGTCATGGATGCCATCTCACGGGACCTTCACGGAGCAACTCCTTGGATGCTCCTTTGTGCTGTTGTTTCGTTTTTTTTTGGTAGAAAACCACCTCCTAAACCTGCATTTGCCGTGAGTTCGGGAACGCAGCGTTCAGGAGAAATTCTTTCCACACGGCTATATTCGTTACACCTTGCATCCATAGAACTTGTTCCACTCTTTTTCCTGGAGGACGCATTCCTTACCTTACAACAGCGTGACATGAGAGGTTTCCTCTCGTTATCCCACACAGCTTTGGACCACCGCGATTAAACCCGGCTCAGGCTATTTTTATTTTATGCCGAAATGTATGCTTTCTGAATACGGCTCAAGTTTTTCCACGGTACCGCATCCAGACAACGACGAAGAATGAAGACATTATAAGTCCGCTAATGTCGAGACTCCTTCAAAATAGCCATAGTGGTGAGGAGAGGATCGTGGTTCGCCAAGTGGGAAATCCTTAGCTTCTTCTCCAACCACAAAGGTTGGACATCGTGGTCGCGTCTATTCTCCTCTTTTTAGCACGACCTTTTCTGACACTTCAGCGCTCTAAGAAAGGGAGTATAGGCAGCTTAGCAGTGCATAGGCGATTTTGATATAAGTGCTGAGGTTGGCTCTTCATCGCATACCTGTCATTGAGTTTCACTAAGGAGATTTTCTGATGCGCAACATTTTGAGCGTGTCGGGGTGAGTGAGGATGTCGTCTGTCTCGGAGCAAAGCTTTAGGGTAGGCCTCGCTAGGAAGTTTCCCCCCCCCTCTACTATGAGAGGGCAGAAATCTGTTGTCGTCTATATCGATACCCACGACCCCTTCTACGGCACTCCAAATCGGTTGGTTTATGAGATGTTCGAAAAACTAGGTACCAGACGCATTTTATTGAACATGGTTTCGCTTTCATATATTAAAATGTGGTCGTTGGACGTTCCAGCAAGATTTAATGTTCAATAAAAGAAGTACAACTTGTTGCACGTTAGCATTAGTTGTGTGGTTGACGTCGTATGAAATGACCTCACTATCATTTTTACTCTAGTCTTTTTTAGACATTTCATTTCCTGCGGTACAACTAGCTTAGCTTATTTAACTCGTGGGGTACCCAAGTATCCAAGCGCCTACTCAAACCAAGCCACATTAAATTGAAGCAGGAATAAATGATTTTGGCACTATGTGCCCCTCAATAGCGGGTGATGATTTGTGGTTAGTTGTCAAGAAAGTTTTAATTCGGTCATTCTTAAACGCGATAGGCGTGTTGAAGCGTTGACTGTTTCCAAACCAAACTTATGCTTGCAAAAACTGGCATGAAGAGAATATCTCATTCAGACTTATCTTACAGTTGCTCGGATCGAGGCACTAGGAGCAGGGCACACCCTTGCGATGGGAATTTGGAGGAGTCAATACAAACTGCCCTCTTCCGACCTCCCGTCCCCTAAGGCAGCTTTCAGACTTGTAGCGCTACGTCGCGCTACAATTGTACCAAGCTCCAGCTTCCCTTTATGTTTTTTCTTTCTGAATTCAACCCCTTTCTCTTTGTTTCTCATGTTTATCTGATACTGAGCTCCTCTTTATCGGTCACGCCTGTGTGTTGGCTTGCAATCTGTCCGTGGATGCCAAAAACTATTTCGTCATCGGGGTCAACATGAGGCACCACTGCAAGGCATCAAGCAAAGACATCAAAAATCAATAGCAACTCTGAGGCTAAATAGTTAAAGTCGAAAACGATATATAAAATCAATCGTCACAGTGTTCTTTATCAAAAACTACATTAAACTGTGATCAAGTAGAAAAGAGGAGCTCGGCATCAGATAAACATGAGAAACAAAGAGAAAGGGGTTGAATTCAGAAAGAAAAAAACATAACTGGAAGCTGGAGTTTGATACAGCTGTAACGCTACGTCGCGCTACGTAGCGCTACAAGTCTGAACGCTGCCTAACAAAAAATCAGGTACGACCCCACCCACTCCCCCTTTTTTCTGAAACCTTCTAAGTCTAACGAGTACGAGCCTTCACAAATTCCTCAAGTTGACTTCATAAAAACTCGTAGCTGCACAAAGAAGAAGGGTATCGCAATGAACCTGCGAGGAGGTTGTATGTTAGGTTTCAGCATTCCAGTCTAACCACAAGTAATTCAAGGCGCATTTTGCAATTACAATCTCAGCTTCAATGTATGCGGAGGAGGGGATATGAATAACTAGATGCTCATGGAGTTTTAGGGGACAGGACAAAAGGAGAAAACCATGAGAGACCCCATATATTAACCCCCAGGGGCTGAGAGCGCTCGGAAGCGGGCTACTGCGTTTGAAAGATCAAGATAGGGTATGAAAGAGATAGGTGGGCAAGGCAGAAGACGAAACGTGACAAGAAAGGGAATCTCACGACTCATAATGTCACACATGTGTTTTAAGATACACCCACCACATGGGTGATACAACTTCTAGGTGATACGGGTGTACGGGTGATACGGATGGGGTTACTCGGTTACGATGCAATCTTCGCTTGGTGAGCCGCGAAAAGTGGTACAACCTCCAAAGATTGCGTGCCACAAGAATTATAAGGCCACTCGAAAAGAACTAGGGATTGAACATGCGAATAAGAAATAGAATTTCTCGAATAAATGCCAGGATTTTGATCACGCCTCAGAAGGGCTTTTGTGAATGCGATGAGCTCGTCGCGGTTGGAGCTGATTAGTCGGCTGAACCTGCACAAGTACCATCTTTTTTTGAAAAACTAATAACTTTTCAAAAGTAGACTGCTGGAGCGGTGATGAGTAATGTTTTGGAGAGCTAGATTAGTGCTCTCAGTATTCTGAAACAACATAAACGGCTTCTTTCTTGAGAAATATGCATAGAGGGATCTTTGCTGAAGATTTTTGAAACCCATTGACAACCTGGGAAACCCTTTTTATGTTTGAACCGCGACAGCTTTCTTCTTGCGTGACCGTTTGTAACCTAACATAAGATCAGTTCTTAAAGAAAGGTTCTCTCTTCTCAAAAACTGCCTACCCCTTTTCAACATTTCGCACTCAATAAGTTATTTCCACGGGGATTTATCTGATCCATTCAAAAAACCTCTCTATTTACTGTTGCATGCAGCTTCATTCCAGGGTATGAATGTGCTTTCAGAACGCACCCTCCCGTGGAACAGAATTGAGAACAGAAGGCAATCGGCGGTTTGCCACCGCTGATTATCCCACCTTAAGATGCGACAGGACTTCTGCTCTCACACAGCGGTTGTGTAACTTCTACGTAATGCCTACGTAAATGCAGGAGATGTCTTCAATCGATTAAGGGCCTAATTAGCCCTATTTACATCGCAGTAATTCAGTCATACCCAAGCTTATATTAACTGATTGGTATTGTTACAAATACCGTTTACAACATAGCGATGTTAACACTCCTGTGCTGATCATTGCTGACTGAATCTCTGTTCACAAGCCCAACAACGGTTCATATACGACTTCTTATTGGAGAATCCACAAACGATGGTGTGCCTTGACTCAAAGTCGGAAAGGACGGGTGACCCGGTGACGCCTAGCCTCCCTAATTATGGAATGTGACATTTCCAAACAAAAAGCTCTGCCGTTTAAATTTTTGTAGAAGTCCCGAATGTAGTAGGCGGTTTCTTGAGACTAACTGTGCACAATGCTGAGATTTCATCTTTCTTGGGCATTATCGGAGTTTGAAGTATCGTGCTTCAACGCATCGGAATTTGTCAACACAATTGCATAATATAATGCACAAACTGCAGGAGACAGTTCATTCATGCTGCCACACTAAATGATTTACTCATTCAAACCTGTGGGTAACCTGTATGCACCATTGCTATTCAAACTGTACCGCATTCGGAAATCGGGACGCGAAGATCGGCAAATTTCCGGTCAATACTCATGAAACGTTGATACTTTAAAATAATGTATCTGAGGGTCTTTCTTACCGTTACTCCGTGCACTTAAGTTTAATTCAGAAAAAAACTATTCAAGGAAGTTGTAATGATCTTGGAATGGGAGAAACTCCAACATGCTGCAGCACTAAAATATCTAGTTGAGTCACCGAATGCTCTGCCTTTCTCTTCGAGAAAAGTGGAAGGTCAGGGCGAATGATTGAACCAGTTTTCTCGAAGGTGCAGTTCATCATGTTTTTGTCTGATCGCGACAACGAATTCAAGATACGGGTATCTTTACAATTCTTTTCAATCTATAGAGGGAATTTTGGGGCTCTATCTATACGATGGATGGTCTATTATCCGTTCCTGCTTCCCTGCACAAAAATTGACAAATCCAATCGATAAGCTCAAATAGCAGCACCATCAACAGCTTATCCGGCATCGATTTTCGGTTCTACATACAGCTCCAGAACAGCAATGTGCTTTTTTGATTTCAGTCACGCCCATCTAGGTGTGTGCCCTGCCGCTCACTGCGGGTGTGTTTCCTCATTTCACCCCTCAGCCGTGCTTCCAGGTTATTCCGGGATCAAGTAGAGACTGCGAAAATAACAGAGATGATGGATATGTCGTGTGCGGAAGGGAATAGCCATAACTCCGCTCCCATTCTCCGTCTCTGACAATTTTGATCGCCCTTAAGGCGACGAAGTGTGGTGCTCTCTCCACCTCGGAAATGTTTGGGTGCTTGAGTAGACCGATGGCCAATGCTTCTTTCCAAGCTTCGACGGAAGCGAAGAAGCGTCTAATAAAGCCTTACCATATTAAACATATTTGAGTGGTACTATTAGTGCGCTTTTTGAAGAATTTGAGAATTTTGAGTCAAGAGGCACCTCCCCTCTTTGATTTCCTCTCCAGATTGTCGTTCATCTACTCTGAAACTACAGTATTCAAGAGAACCGAACACATGGAAGTGGGCACTCGCTGAATTACATCTTGAAATGATTACGTCTTCGTTCGAAAATCTTGAAGTACCCATCTTTTCAAATAACTTGCAGACCTCAGCACAATAATGTCACTTTGACAAGTATGGCTATTGGTAATATGCCGAATAATGGGTTATTCCTTGTGCGTGGTGATTACATAACTAGCTACAATGAAATATCGAACAGGTTACTTTTTATATTTTTTTTCTATATTCTAACGTTTGCTTTGTTCGTACAGAAGTTTTGTTCAGTTTTTTTTCAAAATGTGTGTTGCGGTATGGAGAAGCAACCCTAACAAAGATAAATGATCTCACTTCGCAGCTAAAAGTCGCTGGTATGTATTTTGTTGTGGAGTTGTACATGCAGTTTTCTACTGAGAACTGGTAGCGCACGATTCAGTATCGCACAATTCACACTCAGAATTTCTGTATAAGCAAGAAAGGTTGCTTGGGTAAACAAGAAACATTTCTGTAATGATAGAAACTGTATCATTTCGGTGTATCATTGAACGTTACAATTAAACGAAAGTCTCAACTTAATGGGTCATGAGTGTGCATATTGAGAATCAAGACGTACGGTGCATTGATATCATTGATATCAAAATCATAAAGAAAATCAATTTTAACTCGCTGGAGCAAGGATTCGTCCAAGGCGAAGTACAGGGATGCTGAAAAGTATTGACGCCAATCAATTTTAACTCGCTGGAGCAAGGAGTGGTCTAAGGGGAAGTACAGGGTGGCTGAAAAGCATTGAAGCCTACAGAATTTTTCATTCTTCTACAGTTGTGCATTATTTTTGACAAGTTTTCTATTGGATAAACCACAGTAGATCCTGAGTAACCAATTTTACCTGTATCTTTCAAAGTAGCCGCTTTTGGGTGCGACACAGCACATTAAACGAAGGACGATTCAATCGAAGGTGCGCGGCAAGTAGTCTAATTCCGAAGCAGTCCAGCTTTGATATGTTCATGTTAAGGAGCGTCCAAGGTGATGATTCCCTTACACTTCAGTTCCTCCTCGATATACTCCCCCATGGGAACATTGAAAGGAATCAGGCTCGTGCTTGAAAACCATTCTTCTGAAAGGCATTTCATCGGCCGAGCCCATGATACCGCAAACCGCACGCAGTCGCAGATATTTACACCGTAGCAAATTTCCCCTTTTCAAGACTCTCCTGCCAAGATGCAGGTTCTGTACATTCCATTACTATGAAGCCCTCAGCACCTCTTTACGATATTTTGGATGCTCTCGCGAACGATTCTCAGACTCTACTACCGATTGTGAGGGCCATTTCTTGTAAACCTCTTCTGAATAAATGAATGGGACTCCAATGCTTAAACCAAACATAGTTGGCCGCGTTTTTCTTTGTCTCAGCATTGCTTTCAGTTTTTCAGTGATCGGCTATCTTCTAGTCAGTTAAGAGCGAAGTTTTCAGTTGGCAAATAATGCTGGAGCTTCTCTACTCAAGCTGCTTGAATTTCTTAAAGTGTTTTACGTATGTTTTTACAGTTTACGAAAGGTCGCTTGTTAAAACGATCCGAAACACGCTACAAAACTGTAAATATTAGCAACTCTTATAATTACTTGACTGCCCTTACGCGGAGGATAGGTCACAAAAAACAGCTTTTAATTCCATGTGGAGGGTCTGCATAAGGAGTAAACTCTGGGTATGGGACGCAGGTATAGAACTAAAGCAAAATTGAACCTCAATTCGATCATGTAGAGGCGCCGCCCCAGTGCCAGTATATGGTTGATTGTCCATATCAAACAAGTCTTCACATACAATAGCTGTCTCACTTTGATGGAGAGGAGTGTATAAGAGGGAGTGAAGTCAGAGTAAGTTCAAAAACCAATGGAGAAAATTACCTGAATTCATTCGTGGTCTTCGGCTGCCTAAAGACAGGCCCGCGCTCAAGTAGTACATGGTCCGTCCTTCCTTATGTAAGTAGTGCAGCCAGGGCAGGCCATCTTTGTGATCATCACAACGGGGGGGGGTCGTATTTGCTTTGCGATGGAGGGGCGGGGGTAGTAAACGCATTACCCATGTTGAAGGGAGAGCGGTGATAGACCGGTACAAGTGAAAAGAAGCTCAAAAGGGACGATGTAGATGAGAACTGGCACTATAGAACTAATTCCTAGTCAAGACTAAAAAAATATTGCTAAAACTTTTTCTTCCTTCCTCACAAAAAACTTTAAGCACACTTCGCCACCAACCCTCCTCATCTGGTCTAGATAAATCCCAATCCACTAGTCCACAAAATCTAGAAAAGAATCCATTGCAAAAGCTACCTATGAAACCGTAAAAATTGATCCTGAGCAATTTCCTCACAACAAAATCAAGCTCCAACAAAAACATCAACTCAACAAAAACAAACCATCAAATAATTCACAATCAAATGGATAAGAAAAAAAACTCATCAGGCCAGCTGGGGACCGGAACTATGGATTACTTTTGAATTTTTGGCTGTTCGCGTCAGCGACTACAAGCTCATTGGTGCGGCGCTATTTTACGGCTTTAACCAATTTCAAGGCCAAACACTTGAAAAGTCCCCTCATTTGAACACCCTAACTTCGTTGAAAGTGAAGCTATCGGCAGAGGAGTAAGTATGAGTAGAGCTATGTTGGCTCTTGTCACGCTTGAGCGATTTCGAAACACTCGGGCGATCCAGAGATTTTCCCCGTTGTGAATCATCGGTTGTATCCAGCTGTGATCATTTTCGCGAGTCGCACGCTTTTGGCCTCCATGGCAAGCTTCATACACGGCTTTTTCGTAAAAAAGAATTGTGGCAAGGAGTTGAAGATTTCTACCTTCCGCAAGGCTTTGTTTTTCTTCCTAGGCCTGCTATTGGACAAAAATTCCCGTTGTGATCATTTCGTGACACCGACCCCACGACACCGAAGCAAGCCCCTCCGAACGCCATGAACCTCCAGTTTGATGAAGCGTTTGGTATGCTTTCTAAAACACATGTTTTCGCAAAGGGTATGCAGGAATGTCGTATTGGAGCGCCAATTGCATGGCACCTGTGCAATGCGCCATGCATGGGGGCTTCCACGCAGGTTTGGAGAGGTGTAACTTCCAGATAGGGCTTCCCAAATGCAAGCCATGTGCTCCTACGATCAGAAAAGTACCGGGAAGTTTACTTTCTATCTGTTTATTAATCGTTACGTCGTAAGTCCTTCGTTTATAAATTCATGGTGTTCTTGTGGGCGGTGGTCGTAACTCCTACCATCGCCCCTTCCTTCGTACGTATTGTCAGTATGCTACACCAGCGCCCAGAGTGATGGACGTGCTAGGGACATACGTAGGTACTGCGACCTCCTCCCCCCCCCACCCGCTCGACAGCAAAATTTTGTAAAAAAACCAGAAATTTTTTGAGAAAAAATAGACAAAGTGGTAGGAGGTGGGAAAAATCTAGGGGAGAGGTAACATGGGGAAGGGGGTCGTACTTGAAGATGGAATTAGGGGGGTCGTATTTTTCAGGAAATGACCACAACGCAATGGCGTCCCCAGAGTGCAACACCCAAGCTAGAAACTATCCCACTCTCGCAACTACACAGCGAGCGATTAGCGAGCTACAGCCGCTGAATGTTCTAGTTCTAACGCTCGCTCAGTTGGACCGCCCGCTTGCTAGATACCCTCCGACGGAGGTCAGCTCAGTTGTTCTTTGTTGGGGGCGGAAGGCATTAAGCTTACGTGCATGTCCTTTTTGCTAACCGCGCCCGTGTCCATGAGTAATTCTGCTCTCATTTATTACATTTTATTCATTAGGAGCACATACATCAACTTCAACCCTTCTCGCAAAGTAAAACGCGTAAAAACACGAGCGACCCAATTTTCATGGTGCAAAAGCTCGACGCACTTCACTACCTACCGTAACCCTAAATTCGGACGTCGGGTTTTTGACAGTTTCTTTTCCTTTCAAGAGTTTTTACTCTAGGTTTTCATTGTTTTTTGTATTCTTTTCTTGGTGATATCAACTACTGCGAGATGTGACAGAGAGATTTGTGAGCCAGGGGTTACACAGAGACCGCAAAGAGGTGTGACTAACAGAGAGCGATTTTGTTTATGGTGTTCTTGAGGACTCTCCTTGCTTTTTTTATTCTTCGGGGGATTACTCATCAGCTACTGTTCCATAATTGCAAAGCAACTATCTATGACACTTTTATCGCGGGAGCTGTCTTCAAAGACATTTGAATTATTTATGGGCATGAGCGCTGTCAGCGAAAAGGACATGCAATTCCGATTAATGTCCGCGCCCCAACAGAGAACAACTAAGCTGCCCTCCGTTGGAGGGCATCTAGCAAGTGGGCGGTCCAACTGAGCGGGCGTTAAAACTAGAACTTTCAGCGGCTACAGCTCGCTAATCGCTCGCTGTGGAGATGCGAGAGTGGGACAGTCTCTAGCTTGGGGGCAGTACCACTTGCACAAGTAAGGACGTCCATACACTACTTAAGCGCGGGAGCTGTCTTTAAGCGCCTTCTTCCGCCTTTTTCTCATCAACACTACATTTTCCATTTTTCTTTTTTCTGGAGTTTTATTTGACTCCCACTCCCAACTCGTTATATTGCTTATTCTAAGGAGTCCTCGTGGAGCCGGCATCTTTGTTCCTCAATTCATATTGTGCTCCGGCGTCGGTCGATCGTGTTATCGCCCAGTCAGCGTTGGTGCTACTTACATTGCGACTGGAGGATTGCTCTTCATATTTCCTTTGACTGAAGCGCTATTAGAGGTCTATTGTCCTCCAGTTCTTCACTGTTCTCAACGTAGATACTGCTACGGCTTCTTTTATTCAGATGCAGCAAAAGCCCTGAAGGAGCGAGCGAAGGAGGAATCTGTGTATTAGGTTGTCCCAAAACTTCGTGACATTTTCGGATTTTTTCTTCTAGTTAAGTTTATTTCAATGAGAAGCAGTTTTGATCAGCAATATATATGTTACGACAACTTGCTGCCAACCACCAAGCAGAGAATGGTTGCCTTGCTGCCAGAAGCTTTTTGGTTCCGTGCCGAGAAAGGCGGCTGGGTCATTTCCGTGGTGCTTTGAAAAATCGTCTTTTTCACTCAGAAGCTGACCACCAGGGGGTTAGTTTAGAAGACAGTCAGAAAGAGCTGAGTCAGTGCTACATGATGACCGCGACGGGATTCACCAGCCTAGCCCCAAGACCTCGAGCAGTGTCATTTTTCAAAGGTGTGACCGTGAGCCGTGGTGGAGTGGGCACACATTGCTGGGTAATTAACCCAGATGGTGGGGATTTTTACCCCTCTTCGCTGTTGATTACAGTAGAGTTCGCTGCTTACCACAGCGCTGAGGAGAAATTCCCTTCTAGGAAGAGTGAAAGAAACTCCACTACATCCACGCTGTCATCGCCCTACAGGATTGAGGGGATTGCGCGACCGTTTCTGCCCTTTTCTGAAGGATCTAGCCGCTGGCGTTTCCCGGAGTGATTTACCGTGAGACACCTCCTTCATATCCAGTTACAACGCTGTTCAACCAGTCCGTATGACTGAAGCGGGAGAGAACTTGTATACAGTACCCGCAAGAGCCCCCTTGGAGTATCGGTCAACTCATGAGAAAAATTTTGACCGAACTTCAAGACTTTTTTGAATGAGCGACGCCCTCTGTCATTTGTGCTTTTGGAACAGTGAAGTGTAAAAGCTAGATAGCGAGTTGATTTGTACGAAGTGGTTTCAATCATGAAACACAGTAGGTCAAAATCTAAGGCAGGTGGCCTC
The DNA here is from genome assembly GCA_036418165.1 of Cooperia oncophora. Lineage (NCBI taxonomy): Eukaryota > Metazoa > Nematoda > Chromadorea > Rhabditida > Trichostrongylidae > Cooperia > Cooperia oncophora. The sequence goes on from MU912028.1 coordinate 61,204, forward strand.
CCTGGACGAAGTTTCCCCTCACAGGCAGAAGTCATTCAAGCAAAAGCGATCGGGCCATTTCAAAGCCGTACTGTGGAAGGTACCATTAGGACCTAGATCAGAGATATGCCGCTTTTGGCTCCAACCACGTTGTGGCTTGGTAGAGATTCATATAGCGAAGTGCGTCAAAAATGATGAGTTTCAATTACCGTTTTGGGTAAGAGAACAGCGACTGCGAGGGACGGTAAAGCGACTGTGGGATGCCCACCTAATACACTTCCCATAGACTGCATAACTGGATTCCGAAATGGTTGCGGAATGATCTGAGACGGAATTCAAAGAATGTTCCAGAACTTTTGGGACGACCTAATAATTCCAGTACTACCGGCTGGATACCGTCACCAAGACCAGGGTCCAATAAATTGTAGATCTGACGGGCGCACACAACACTATGCACTGGTGCTAAATACACTCACTGTGCCTGGGCTTTGCAAGTGGTGTTTATGAGAGTTTTTGTATTTGGCTAATAGGGTGGTGTCGAGCAACTGTAAATTTGTCCGAGAATGTCTGTTCGCCGAAAGCACTTCAAAAATGAGTGGACTGGGGCATTTTTGCTACGGAAGAAAAGAGCACTATAGACGATTTTTTTTCAACTATAAAGTGGGGCAATCCGCTATCGAAACAGCTTAACAAATTAAACAGGTGTGGGGCCCATTAGTGCTACAGAAAGGACTGTGCGGCAATGGCTCAACAAATTTCGTTCTGGAGATCTCAGCCTTGAAGATGAACCTCATAGCGGTCGACCTAAAGCAATATCTGACGAGGATTTTAGGGGGATGCTGGAGGCTGACCCATCCCAAACAGTTCGGCGGATTGCAGAAAAGTTAGGCCTTGGCAAATCCACTGTTGCAGATGGTCTGGAACGCATTTGGAAGGTTTAAAAAACTCGACAATTGGGGACCTCACAATCGGAGTGACCGGCAGGAATCGGCACGTCTCGAGGTTCCTTCTGCATTGTTTTTGCGCAGCAGAAACGACCTGTTTTTTGGCCGAGTTGTCACCTCTGATGAAAAATGGGTCATTTATGATAATAGGAGACGTTCCGAACAGTGGTTGGATGCCGACGAACCACAGAGGCAAGCCGAATACTCACGAAAAAAGATTGTGGTCACGGTTTGGTGGTCATCGGCTGGTGTGATCCACTATAACTTTTAATCACCACGCCAAACCATACCAGCAGAACCTTACTGTGAAGAAATCGACGAATTGTACCGAAAATTTTGTCAGATGCAGCCAACATTTATCAAAAGAATGGGTCCGATTCCTTTGCATGACAACGCCCGCCCACACGTCTCACAAATCACTATCCATAAATTGAACGAATTGGGGATTGAAGTTCTACCTCAACCGCTATATTGTTCAGACCTTTCGCCAATCGACTATCACCTTTTCTAACATTTTCAGAACTCCCTTGCTGGAAAATACTTCATGGGATTCAATTCAATCAGGACCAGGCAAAGAAGCCTTCGTGGATTTCGTGAACTTTCGACCCCAGTTTTTTAATTTGATGGGATTTCTCGACTGCTGTTACATTGGCAAAAGCGTGCTGATTCGAATGTTGCCTATTCCGATTAAATCCGATGAGTATTGAAAAAGTTACGATCGTTTAAAGTGAAACACCCGAAACGCTGAGAACTTTCCGGACAACCTAATACGTAGTAAGCCGATGCAGGCTATTTTACCATGTGTATAGAAATGACCGAGGAAATGAAATCACTCAGACGAGAGAATGAGATTTTGAGGCAGCAACCTTCTATTAACACTAGTATTCTCCTCCTCAATCTAATGCCGACACTTACAAGTTGTCGCTAAAATATATATTGTTGATCAAAACTGACTTCTCATTGGAATAAACTTAACTCGAAAAAAAGTTTCGAAAGGGTCGTCCGATGAAGTTTTTGCCGGGACAAGGACAATCTAATATTCTTTAACACGGTTCCAGATGGGGCTACAATAAGAAAAATTATAGGATTTATAGAGTCTGATCCATATCTTTGCATCGGTAGAACGAGAGATAAACAAACCTTACCCTTAGGTCTTTCAGGACGTGGAGCGCTTTTTGAAAACGGTTTTTCGCATGATGTGGGGTCGCTTGCATGGAGTACCAAACTGATCTTCATTTTTCCTGAACTCCTCTGGGAATACCAAAAAAGGAGTGAAAAATAAGTTCATGGAAACCGACGGTTTTTGAGCCTCAATGGGCTCTAAGTCACTAGCAATTTTGGCCAGTCGCTGAGTGGAGGGTCCTCATAAAGGTACTGTAGGAATGGAGAAGGAAAATAGTCGCAAATGGGGTCTTACTTGAGAAAAGTGATTAGAAACGGCGGCTCTGAGCGGCTCGTCGTAGTTTCTTCAACGATCGGAGCGGTGTTGAGCGACAACGATCGGATGGCCTAGTGGATAGCGTGGAGGATTCCAAAGCGGACAGTGAGGGATGGGGTTAATGGTTCGACTCCCCTCAGCTGGCGAGTTTTTTTTTGCATTTTTTTAATGTTCCGCTGTTCTCGCTTCCAATGTCTGCTCGCTGTTTACGAATTTTACTTGGATATCTACCATGTATAGGCACATTCCAAAAAGTTTTACCCCAGGAGTCGTTGCTATTCAACAATTTCGATTTTCAAATGTCATTAAGCAAGAGTTTTTCTGGAAGTTGACCTTTATATGTTATTAAGTGCCCTGATCACGGCTATGGAGCTTATTTTCAGCTATAGTGCAACTTATCGCTATTTTCGAGTCACTTCTCCCTCCCACTTTACTCGCTATGTACACTCAAGGGGTTTGAGGGACTTCTAGGGCCATTCTGAAGCCAGATTGCGTTGACTCCAAGAATAAGTGTCAGAGTTGTGATCAGGACCATCGATTACCCCTATAGGCGAACTTTTGGCCAAAAAATTTTTTTAACTTTCTTGAGTTGTGATAGTCGATTTGGTGTTCATAAGGACCACTCATACTTGGGATGGGCATGGGTCACCGCAGAACAAGTGAAAAACCATCCTGGACATTTGTCGACCTTTAGCGACTGCTCGCTCAACGAAGATGTCGTCCTCCCCTATGAACAAAAAAAGGTCCTCCAAGTTTCGCCACTTTTTCAAATGCACCTGGACGAATGATAGCCTCCTTCGCCTTCTTTCTATGGAATTTATCGTTTTTGTTAGTTTTATGTTTCTGTACTACTGAATGGGAAGGTTTTCAGTAACGAGGAAAGTACTTCTACAGAATGGCACTGGGGCATAACCCAATACACAAACCCAAGAAAATCAAAAAAAAAATTTTCGGTTAAAAGTTTGCCTATAGATGTGCTCGATGGTCCTGATCACGATGCTGAAACTTATTCTTGGCGACAACGCAATCTGGCGTCAGAATGGCCTGAAAATTCCCTCAAATGAGTGTACATAGCGAGTAAAGTGGGAGGAAGAAGTGACTCATGGCGACAAATTGTACTGGAGCTGAAAGTAAATGCCATAGACGTGATCAGGGCACTGAATAATATGTAAAGATCAACTTTCAGAAAAGTTCTTCCTAATGAGTGTGAAAGTCGAAATTGTTGGATAGCACCGACTAATGGGGCATAACTATTTAGAATGTGCCTATAAATGGTAGATATCCAAGTGAAATTCGTAAACAGCGAACAGACATATATGGAAACACGGACATATATCGAAGAACAGCGGAACATAAATGCAAAAAACTCGCAAGCCGAGGGGAGTCAAACCATTAACCCCATCCCTCACTGTCCGCTTGAGAGTCCTCAAGCTATCCACTAGGTCATCCGATCGTTGTAGCTAAACATCGCTGCGATCGCTGAAGAAACTATTTCGAGGAGCCGCTCAGAGCCCCCGTTTCGAATCACGTGTCTCAAGTAAGACCCCATTTGCAACTATTTTCCTCCTCGATTCCTATAGTACCTTTATAAGGACCATCCACTCAGCAACTGGTCAAAATTGGAAGTGATTTAGAGCCCATTGAGGATCAAAAACAGTCGATTTCCATTCACTTCTTTTTCACTCCTTTTTTGGTATTCCCAGAAGGGTTCAGGAAAAATGAACATCAGTTTGGTACTCCATGCAAGTGACCCACATCATGCCAAAAAACCGTTCCAAAAAGCACTCCACGTCCTGAACGACCTTCCTGGCTTTGGGAGCGCCTTTCCTCGCATACTTTCCCCGTTATGGGAACTCCCAGCTGAAGCTCCTAAAAATTTCAGATTTCCAAGCCTTTCACATTCACACCTAGCACGGCAGCGCCGGCCTCCAGTACAATTGATCAGGGTAAAACCGCCAGGCATCAGTCCCATAAAAAACCCAGTCTATTATTCGATGGACGAGGGAAAAGTTGCTCCATAGAAGTGAAAGTATGCTCCAATAGAAGCTGAACACGGTAGATGCCGACATTCCTACTAATATAATTCGCGCTATGTCCCGTGTGTGTGTGCTGGATGTGTGTGTGTGCTTGTGCTGTGATGTGTGTGCTGTTGTGTGTTGTGTGGGTGTGTGTCGTGTGTGTGTGCGGTGTGTTGCTGTGTGTGTGTGGGTGTGTGTGTTGTGTGCTGTGTGTGTGTGTGCTGTGTGTGTGTGTGTGTGTGTGGGACTGTGTGTGCTGTGTGTGTGTGCTGTGTGCTGTGTGTGTGTGTGCTGTGTGCTGTGTAGTGTGTGTGTGTGTGTGTGTGTGTCGTGCTGTGTTGTGTGTGTGTGTTGTATGTTTCTCACGAAATTTAGTACCCGCGAAGAAGAGCTTGGCGCGGGTCAGCCGTCAGGGGGGGATGGATAGAAAACATGGGACAAACCTAAATAGCACTTATGACCCATGCGTAAGCCCCGCCCACAGTGGGCCGGCGGCGTGCGTCCAATTTAGCGAATGTCACTGAAAAAGGTCAGTAACTCGCTCCCCAGAGCAGTCGCCTGTGATGAGGAAACAGTGCAGTAACAGTTAACAAGGACTGAGCCGGACCAAACATAGGCGCGACACACCGAAATGCGGCGGGGCGTTCTTGAGATGGGCGGTGTCTTTCGCCGTTGTCACTGAAAAAAGCTATAACTCGCTAAAAGGCAAACCCGCGAGCATGTCGGAAAAGTAGAATAAGGCTAGAATTGCGGTTGGCGGAGCCAAACGAGGAAACACACCCTAATGGGCGCGGGCGCTGACTTGAGAATTGGCGGCGCTTCTCCATAAAGGTAGCGTAACTGCGGTTCCCGAAAATGTTTAGAGGTCGCCAGAAAACTCCATGACACGAAGATGAAGCATCTGCCAAGCAGCCCACCATGCTCGCGGCATACTAAGGCCCGCCCACAGTGGGCGCGGGGCGTGGATTGCGAACCGAGGTTTCATGCCTAAAAAAAACCGTAATTGGTGCCCCTAAAGCACTGCAGATGGCTGCAAAAAAAGTGGATTATGACCCCCAAGGATCCCACATGCAGGAATGCTGCGAGGCACTCCCGCCATTGGGCGGAGCCTGCCCAAGGTGGGTGGAGCCAAACTTAAAAAATTCGCAAAACGCCTTCCAGGAGCACTCTAGACGCGGCGGAAAAAGTAGTTTCAAGGTTATCGAGCGCCGCGTCATAAGTTGATGGTAAAGCACGAAGTCATTCGTGTGGAGGAGCGAGCCCGCCCCAAGGGTGGGTGGAGCCAAAATTAAGAAAATTCGCAAAACGCTTCCAGAAGCACTCTAGACACCGGCGCGAAAAAGTAGTAAGGTCATCGAGACGCGTCATAAGTCAGAAGGCGCGAGCGCACGTGTTGTGGCGGGAGCCTTGCCCCAAGGTGGGGGGAGCCAACTTTAGAAAATTCGCCAAAACGCTTCCAGAGCACTCTAGACACCGGGAAAAAGTAGTTTAAGGTTATACGAGGGCGTCATAAGTTGAGACAGCACGAGGCCATTCGTACAACTGAGGTGTGCGGAGGAGCCCGCCCCAAGGTGGGTGCGAGCCCAAACTTAAAAAATTCGCAAAACGCTTCCAGGCAGCACTCTAGACGCCGCGCGGGAAAAAAGCTAGTTTAAGTTATCGAGGCGCGTCATAAGTTGCAGCAAGCACGAGGCATTCGTGTGGGAGAGCCCGCCCCAAGGTTGGGTGGAGCCCAAACTTTAGAAAATTCGACCAAAACGCTTCCAGCAGCACTCTAGCACCGCGGAAAAAGTAGTAAGGTCATCGAGAGCGTCATAAGTTCAGCAAGCCGCGCAGGGCATTCGTGTGTGGGGCGGGAGCCTGCCAAGGTGGGTTGGAGCCAAATTTAAAAAATTCGCAAAACGGTTCCAGAGCACTCCAGACACTGGGAAGAAGTAGTTTAAGATCAGCGAAGGGTCACCGGTTTAAAAATGTCAGGGATACCTGTCGTGTGTGGAGCATGCGTCAACGCGAGCGGGACCAGCCTTAAAACTCCTCGAGCGGCTCCAGAGCACTCCAATCACTCCAGACCTCTATGTGATACGGCCCGGCTTTGCGGGGCGTCGCGCTTACCTGCATTTGTATGATCATATGCTCGACTAATACCCGGCTTTTCTCTCATCTGCCCACTTCATCAACGCTCCGTGCCAAAGCGAAGCCGTGCTGTATCTCAGAAGGAGGCGCGCCGGTGTCAGCCGGCGAAGCCGGCTGGTAATAGCATAACGGAAACCCACCATCTCCCGATGTAGAGTGAGAATCGCTCCAATGGGAGTGAAAAGGTAAGGTGGATTGCCGACATCAAGAGCATGAGGAGAAACCAATAATAATTCGCTGTATTGGAGTTCCTCTAATGGAGGTGAACAGGTATAACGCCGACATCAGTGTTATGAAGAGAAACCAATCGTATTACGCTAGGAAGAGGAATCTCAAAGGGAGTGGACAGGTAGATCGCCGACGTCGATAAAATAAAGAAAAAAATTTATACTTTGATGAAGAGCAGGACTTGTTCCAATGGCAGTGAACAGGTAGATCGGCGATATCTGTACCCATGAAGAAGAGCCAATCTCCATTCGATAGAGTGGAGTCCTAAAGGGAGTGAACAGTTAGATCGCAGTCACCAATGCAATGAAGAAATGCCAATCATATTTCATGGAAAGTAAGAGTTGTCCGAAGGGAGTGGGCGGGTTGGTTGCCGACATCGATGCCACAAAGAAAAACCAAACCTACTCCGATGGAGAGGAAGATTCCCGAAGGCAGTGAATCAGGCAGTGGATCGCTGACATCAAGAGCATGAAAAAAGCCAACCATCTTTCGATGGAAAATAGGACTCGCTGCTAGGGAGTGAGCAGGTAGATCGCCGATGTCATATTTATCAAGCAAAATCTGTCAGATTTTGATAGAGTCAAGGAGGTGCACTAGAAGGAGTCAACATGTACGATGTCCGTACCATCAAGAAGTACCAGTATTATTTCGAAGGAGAGGAGGGGTCGCGCCAGTGAGAGTGAACAGTTCGATGGACGATGTTGGTACCATGAAAGGGTACTAGGGGGTCTATAGTGAAACTAGAATGTGGGATGCTATATTTGAAACGTAAAGAGAAACCAGTCCTCATTAAGTGGGATCAAGGATCGTCCCAAGGAGACGGAACTGTTTGACGGCTCTTGTCAAAAGATTGCTCGCCGAAAAACAACTGTGCTAAGTTGATGTAGTAATAGAGTCTGCACAGAATGTGGGATGCTATCTTCATAGTGTGAATAGATTCTGGCACGCGATATTAAAATGATAATGTGAAATCAGCTTAATTCGATGAGTCGAGGAGTCGACTTAATGGGATCAAACTGTTGAATCATATCAAACCATTCGTCAAGAAGTGAGTCTTCATAGTGTGAATAGAATGTAGGAAGCTATATCAGAATCATTAAGGAAAAACTCAATGCGAGTGCGCCAAGTAGTCGCATAAGGAGAGAAAAATGCTTCCCCGCCCTTATCATATAAATGGTCACAAGAAAAAAAATGTCTCAGTTCTACCTGATCAGCTGGGTTGCGCCGGCTTGCGTGCCTCCTCCTGAGATACGGCAGGCTCCGTCGCGCTAACCCTGTTCCCACATTTGAATACTCTCGTAGTATCCGACTTTTCTTTTATCTAAACAGAGTTCAACATTCTTTGACCAATAGCATCATGCCTGCTATTTTCAACACTCTTTGTATGGAATTAAGGTAGGAGCGTTGATCAATTGGACAGATGAGAGAAAAGCCGGGTATTGCTCAAGCATTTGATCGTACGGAAGCAGGTAGGCGCGATGGAGCCACGCCCCGCAAAGCCGGGCCGTATCACAGAGGAGGTCTGGAGTGCTCTGGGAGCGTTCAACGAATTTTTAATTTGGCTCCGCCCACCTCGCTGTACGCTACGCCCACAACGGGTATGCCTCACACTTGTGAACGGTGACCCATCAATGACCTTAAGCTACTTTTTTTCCGGTGTCTGGAGTGCTCTGAAACCCTTTCAAGAATTCTTTAATTTGGCACCGCCCTCCTCGCCGCACGCTCCGCTCGCAGCGGTGTGCCTCGCACATCTCAGCATGTGGTTACTTGAGATAATCTACTTTTTTGCCCCGTCTGTAGTGCTCTAGAACCAAACTACAATTTTTTTAGCTGGCACCTCGTGTTTGAAGGCACGCCCCGCCCCGTTGTGGGCGGGCCTCAGCATGCCACATGATGGACTTTTGCCAGATGTTCACCTTCGTCATGAACTTCCTGCAATCTCTGTTTTTTTCGGGAACTTCGGGATGGGAGTTACCGACTTTTGTGGGAAGCACCGCCCATCTCAAGGACACTCCACCCCATTTCGGGTGCGTCTCCACCATTTGCTGTGCCAGCCCAGTGCTAATCTTATTCCACTTTTTTCCCGTCTCCGAGAGCCAAAGTATGGCTTTTTTCCAGTGACTTAAAAAGGGCCACCCATCTCATTACGCCCCGCTCATTTCAAATGTGTCTCCTCAGCTTTACTGCAGTGTTTCCCCATCTCGGGACTGCTCTGGAACCGAATTATGGTTTTCTTTTCAGCGACATGGCTAGCTTTTTGCGCACGTCCCGCCCACTGTGGTCGAGGCGTACAATGGGTCACGGGTGCTATATACATATTGTCCGATGCCCTACCCATCCCCACCATGATCCGACCAATCCAAGTTCTTCTTTAGGTGGTATCAATTTCGTGACGAACAGACAGACGCACATACACACTCACACGCACCACATAGCCGATTATATATAGTAGGATAATGGAATCTACATAATGTGGGTAGATTTTGAGGTGTTATTTCAAAATCGTCGAGAAAGAAAAAACCCAAAACGTCTTTAGTCGATATGGTCGAGGGTTCTGCCTAATGTTTGTAACCCGTTGAGTCGCTCATCTCAACCCGTTTGTCAAAAAAAAACAGCTGACTCAGTTTGATATAATAAGTGAGTCTTTAAATGAGCAAGTTGTGGGGCGCCATATTAGAATCATGAGAGAAAATGTTTATTAGATGAAGTCACGTGGTCGCATTAACAAGAGAAAACATGCTTGACTAATGACTTATTGAAGCAGTGGTGTTATCCCAACATCATAAGGAAAATTGGTCTCAAGTCAGTGGAGTGACTGAGTCGCCTTAGGGAGGAGGTCTGATTGACCGGCCAAGCGGTGAGGAAAAGCAGTTGTGAATTTTGGTTTGAGAAGTCATGAATCGAAATGGAAACTATATATACCATTCCACTTTAAATTTACCACATTTCAAACCAGTTTCACCACTTTCTAAACCGAATTAACCACTTTCCAAATGAAATTCACCACACTTCTCAGACCGGGCAATCCACAGCGAGCCTCGCCCCAACGTCCAAGCCTGCTTATCAGCGGGAAATTTATATTGAAATTTTGTTTCATAACTTTTGCTTCTATGACTTTTTGTCTGTTGCTTTTTCGCCCATACACTTTAACTGAAAAGGACAAGACATCGACGCGCGACTGACTCTCCCCCCTCGCCTTTTCTAGAGACTTTGTTGCGACCTTCGAATTTTCATTTTTTCGAGTTTGTTTTCACATCCACCCGCAGAACGGTGGTACCCAATATTTATGCGCCGATACACCGAGCTTCCCCCACCCCTGGCCTCGCCTATTTCCCATTTTCTTGCGAAAATTCAATTGTCGAAAATTCAATCGTTCTTCAAAATCATCGCATTTTCGGACGCCACAGGAAGCCCCGCCACTATGAGAAGCTCCGCCCACTTTCTGGAAGCCCCGCCCCCTTTTGAAAAATGATGCGGATCGGCAGTTTAGAGTCTGAACTGGCATGTTAGCGTCTCAGTCGTCGCTCGGAACGAAAAACCAGGCGAACTTTGTTCCGACTGACGAGTAAGACCTCAACATGCCAGATCAGACTCGGAACTGCCAATACCCACCATTTTATGAAAGTAGGCAGAGCTTCCTCGAAGTGGACGGAGCTTCCCATGGTGAGAGTTTCTTGTGGCTGTCCAACAATATAAAAATTTCAAAGAAAGATCAAAATTCTATAAAACTATGCAAAGTGGGCGTGGCTATGGGGACGGAGCTTAAGGTATTGGTGGATAAATGCACATCTATGAGTACCTCTATTCTGTGGAGAATGAGTGTGAAATTGACAAAGTTGAAAAAAACCTATGAAAATTCGAAGTTCGCAACAAGCTCTTCAAGAAATGGGCAGAGTCGGCCGTGCATTGATGTCCCGTCGTTTCAGACAAAGTCGAACCAAATTTCCCCAACTCACCTATGACTCATTTGTATGCATGCAAAACAGCAGCAGACAAATAAGTCATAGGTGAGTTGGGGAAATTTGGTTTGAAAAGATGAATTTACAAAGAGAATCGCATGTATGAGTCAACTATCACATTGAAAAGTCTCGAACATCATCATAAGCTAGCAGAAAAGATAACAGAAGTGACTGAGATTGAATGACTAAAAGAACCACCTAAAATAAAGGAAAATGGTAAACATGAAGTGAAGTGAAGGATGCAGTGCAGATCTCAATTTGAACACGGGACCCACATGGTTTACCGTCGGTAAAGACCAGAAAACTGAATTAACAATTCAATTCAGCTTTTATGGATCTGGAGTAAACCTCAACTGGACTGAGTGTCGCACCTTTGGAAGCTCTTCGCCATCAGCAATCTCCCGAAGCACTCATCAAAGCCAATCAGCTGAGCTACTTGAATTCGCCCAACTCATCCGGACACCTGTTGGAGACACTCCACAATGTACGGAAATATTCGATAGCGTGACGCGGATACTTACCACAAATAGTTGTACAAGCAGGGAGGCCCTAGAACGCCGTAACTTTGAATTCCTCAATAGGGAGAGTGTGATGATAGGAGAACTCCCTTTGCGGTATTATCGTTGATAGGGATTTCAGTTGCTAAGAAGTGCGGTGTGCTGATCCGCCTGGTATTCAATCACTATCATGCCTCGTCGTCTATATCGTCTTGACTGCACACCGTTCTTGCGTCACACATGAAAGCGCACCCGAAATCAAGCTTCGTGCAATACACAGGAACACTTGCATCCTGGTAAAATGGTAGGTAAATAAGAACTCCGTTCTTTGAACCAGTTATCTCATGTTTAATTGTGAGTAATCTCTCGCTTTCCTTATTTATTGTGTGGTTGAGCTCTAATGTTCGATGCTATCAAGGCGGTATCTTTTATATATTTCTGCGAAACTGTTCTGCTTCTGATGACGAGCTTAGGCCCCAGAACATCGCATAAATTTTTAAAAAACACAAAAAGGAAAAGAAAAAAGAACCGTTCACAATCCAGCTTAGAAGTCCTGGGGTTTCATCTGAGGGATGAAATTTCTTGAAAAGACTACACACGGTGCACCATATGTTGTTTATCCGGTGAAACAGCTTTTTCATTTAGGGAAAACCTTGTTCAAAGCATTCACATGAGAAAACTAGTGGTGAGATCTCCTGTGACTCTTGCCCCACGAATTCACTCTTTCGCCCTTTATCCGGTTATGTTCCTCGTCTGCGATCAGTCGATTAATTAGTGAACTCGTCAAGGCAGTGTGGACCTATCTATGAACTACCTTGGGGAGAAGACCATAAGGGGATGATGGATGGGAGGTAGAGCAGAAAAGAATTTAAAAGGAAGGAAAAGACATGAGAGGTATAGATTAGGTTCCCGCTAGGTCATCGCGCCATTTTTCGCCTTGCCATGCGCGGCAAATAGAAAAGTAGTTGTACAGGATGCTCCCACCTGCTACCTGACTAACAATTTCTTGCTTCCTCAATTGAGTTCTAGCATTATGCCAGCTTGCTTAGCATTTTGTCAATTCGTCTATATAACTGAAAGGATGCTACTACTTTCTGGTTGGACGATCTTCATTTCATTGCTCTTTCTCCTATAGTTTTTCTGTTTCCTTCGGCTGTCTTTCAGGTTTGACATACTCGTGCATAGATAAGTAGATTTCAAATTAGCTATTCCATTTCTTAAACCTAACTTTATCTCGTCAAGAATTGTACGGTTGTTTGTTTCATTTCATACCCTTTTATTCATTTTTTTAGTTTCTATGTTTTTGTGACTTTTTCTTCTTTTTCGTTTTATGTACTTTCATACTGTTTGTTTTATAGTTCGCTCCCTCACTGCCGGTAGTCTTTCCACTTATTACATACTACGAACTGCTTATTTCTTCTTGCTTGTTTTGCTCTAACTCTACACATACTTCAATCAACCTGCAAAGAACTGGGAGTACTTTAGCATGACTTTCATTTTTCATCGTTTGCAGCAGAATGCTCGTAACGAGCTTTCAGAAGTATACTTGTGGAAAATTTGTATAAATGGTGAAAAGATTTATTGCGGGGCACTTTCAGATTCCCTGTTCAACCTTTTTGTCTGCGCACTTTGTGCTGCTCAATCAGTGATTCAGCCATATGAGCGAATATACCTTCTTCTTCATCATCATCATCATCATCATCATCATCATCATCATCATGCATCTATCATCATGCATCCTCATCATCATCATCATCATCATCATCATCATCATCATCATCATCATCATCATCATCATCATCATCATCATCATCATCATCATCATCATCATCATCATCATCATCATCATCATCATCATCATCATCATCATCATCATCATCATCATCATCATCATCATCATCATCATCATCATCATCATCATCATCATCATCATCATCATCATCATCATCATCATCATCACTTGTCCCTTTCTCTAGCGGGGTCCGCTCTTCTGATATGATGGACGTCACTTCTCCCGATTGAATGCCTGATCTGGGTGAATGTTCACTATTTTCGAATATTCATGCAACTTTCAAGTCAGCGCTGTTTGAACGTGTTTTCGGCCGCATTCCGAGTACCTCGAGCAAGCTCCAGTTTCGCGGACGATGTCAGCCTTTGCGCGGACTACACGGCCGTACCATCGAAGGCGCGCCTCTCGCACGTTGTGGGGATGCTGGATGAGCTCTGTATCTTCGTCGGATTGTAAAACGTTGTTTGCTGATGGCGAATGTTCTTGCGAAGGAGATGATGCTTTTTGAGCCGAACTGTGGATGACCGATGGACCACTTTGAACCGGTAAACCGAAACAAACACGAGTGTCTCTTCTAATGCGACGATGGTGTTTTCTTGGCGAAGGTGACTCAGTGCTGTCGGATGGGTAACGAATGGGGGATTGATATGGATGACAAAGACCTTCGTACGACGAGCTTCTAGAATAGTGACGGCTACGTGACGAATTCGGGGACTGAGGACGATAACCTTCACCTGGTCTTCATTCCGGCGAGAGAATAGTCTTCTTGGTGCAGAGGAGAGGGTGGTGATTTTCTGAGCACTGGCGACATTTGGGGTATCCGCAATGGCTGCTTGCACGTCCGTTACGCAGCATTTCCAACATAGTTTCTCCTGCTTGTCTTAAAGATGAGGATTCGTTGCGATGGTGGCGATGTGCAGAGATGATTACGCGAGTTGTAAAAATAATAGGTATTCGGAGCACAGGTGAATTCCGTAGTAGGCGATCTGGAATGGAGCGCCGAAGCCAGATTTACATTGAAGTTTACACTTTTGCCTACCGTACAGCCTTCAAGCTTCTCGAGCTCCTCGATCTCGAAATTGGGAAGAGTCCAAGTCTTACCAGAGCGATGCTCGAGCTTCGATTCCAGCTGTCTCACGTGGAAGTTTCTTATTAATGGTTTTCATAACATACAGCGAAGTATTGGTATAATCGAAGCGATTAGTTCGTAAAACGTGAAACTGAGTCTGCGAAAGAGTGTCTCTTTGCGTCAAAGCTAAAACAGAGAATGCTGGCAAACTCTCTGACTCTGACGATGGAAAAGATTGTGCGTGAAATGCGAACGATCATAGGGTTTCTTGAGTGCTTGAATTGCAACATAGTAATTTTCAGGCCTAGATGGATCGAAGCCTCGATTTACGAGTTCTGCGCTGCCTTCAAGGGCACTAGCGAGATAGATGAACTGGTTGGAAGTGGCAAATGTTGGTTGTCGTGAATGGCTGTTTCGAAGCGGCACCAAAAATTGTGATATTGCGCGAGATCTCCGTCCAAGGTTGATAGTTTCATATTAAAATGTTGGATGGGCTGCATGAATGTGTAGGAGATAATTGCATTGGAGATGGGCCGATAATTGGTGTGACTGTTCGCTATTGTTGTTCAACAACTGATTGCCCGAGCGTTAATAGCGACGCGTTGGTGAACCAGAAAAGGTCAGAGCAGCGGCAGCGGTAGCGGACGTAAATTTAGGTCGTTGGTTCGGCATAGTGAGGCAAACGATCCACTGGCTGCAGACAATGAGCACGTCTAGTGCGTGTAAATGTGCGGTTTAATCCATGCTGGAATATCTCACTCACGAACCTGAGCGTCCCACAGATCGGAGTACGGCCTTGCAATGGCCTTCCTTATCGACGACCACCGGAACTGTTACTCGTTATCCTTCTTCAGTGTCTGTGCAGCGAAGCCTAACATGCAGCTCAAGGCTACGTTGGCATCCCACTGGCATTCAACCTCCCCCTCCCCCATAGGCGCCGCAGTGGCCTTCCCAGCAGATCAGCAGTACACTTGAGCTGCAACAATCATCGGGATCTGGAGAAGCTTGCCCTGGAATTGACGTGCCGGCTGACCCAGTCACAGCAACCTGTGAGTGGTTTTTAAGGACGATACCGCGGAAACCGTTGCCTCGGGTTCCGACGGTAACACTGGTTCTGAAGTCCGTCAAACAGGGTACCGAATATTATATGATAACTGTCCGTACAGGCGTGCTGTGCTGCCAAACTTCCTTCCACTTATCTTTAAGCAATCTTGTAGCTTACTGCGAATCGTTTGAACTATGCCATTAATGAGTAATGCGAGGAGTAACATTGAAGCCTCTTGGGACGGCATGCTGTACAGTGCATAACAAAAGTATGTGGACACCTCAAATTTCATGCAGATGTAAACAAACATGTAGATTCGTCGAACTATGATCCCCCACAGGTTTTCGATTGGAGTGCAGTCAGGAGAACACTCCAGCCAATCCACCGTTTTGATAACATTGCGTTGGAGCCGTTCTCTAGAAGAATTTGAAACATACACGGCGGCGTTGTCCTGCTGCAGCACATGTGTCCTGCGTCATGGCCCACTCACAAAGGCAAGAGGTTAGACTCGAGCACTCCTTGGTATTCCTGACTGTTCATACAGCACGATGGGAAGGCAAGCTCCAACTTCCTGCTGCTTCCAAAATCACCACATACCATCAAAGAGCCGCTTCCGAAATTTCGCCTCAAAAATATCAACGGATCGCGACATCTCTCCAGTAGTGCCGATATCCATCTGGACCGTCGAGATGGAACGTTTTTTCATCAGTGAAGATAATCTAAGAAAGAAATGCGCTGAAAAAGTTGTCTTTCTGATTTTACAAATTTCACAAAAAACTGCACCTTGTCCCATGACGTCGCCATGTTTCACGCGCAAAGTTCACTCTCGTCAGCCGGTGTTGGGTAGTCAGACGAGGAGCTTTCTTCATGATCCCTCTGGTGGTATGCTCATTGGATCGCATATAGCGCCATATCGTCATTTTTGCGACCGGTAGGTTCATCAGCATGGATCTGTCTCACGGAAACGGGAGAGTTCGAGGCAGTACGCGCTATTCTTCTGTCATTTGCGGACAAAGATCATGGGCCCCCCCCCCCATGAGCAAATGACAGAAGAAATAGATGCTGAATGGTGGCCATCAGATACCTGGAGGTATTTATCAACACACGTCGCCCAACGTCCGAGGTCTCTTGCAATTTCTCTATTCGAGTGTCCAGCAGCACTGAGAGCTCGAATCTGAGCTTGTTCTTCTTGGGAGAGAGTTCTACAACGAGGTCTGAGTACAGATTAATGGGAGTAGAGACGACAAAAATGGATCGCAGTTTGGAGCCAAATTTTGGATTTTCGGACTTTCTCAGGTGTCCATACATATACTTTTGCGTAGCAACAAGGAAATTCTATTCAAAAATATGCTATGAAGGTGAAGCTCAATTTTCGCTCAAATGCCAGTTTTCGGGCATCGGCCACGAGGAATCGATTGAGGAGGGATCCAGATAAAAAATCTTTCGGTTACATTTCAAAATCAGATTTCAAGGTATACACATACTTTTGTTACGCACTGTACTTCCCCCTGAAGGGTAGATTTCCCCAGTAAATCTCCGCTTTCTGCTGTTATCTCTATCAATGCCTCTTGTCTCTCTGCTTCTGCCTGTCTGCACCTATGCCTCCACTTCTCTGGCGGAACCTCCAACGACAATCGCTGGGGGAGAGGGAGCATATTTATTGTACTCCGTGTCGCACTATATTCGCACAGAGCTGCGCCAAAAGTATGGATGCAGAGCGCTGAGAATTAGAGAGGAGGCCATTTGTCGAGATAACGGCAGAGATTGGAGATTTACAAGGGGATATCTCCCTTCGAGGGAGAGTATAGCATACGGCCTCTGAACAACGTCGAAGGGGGTGTATAAGGGTCATTGGTACTGGACAAGTGGCGCACAGAGGGGTCGATTTCGATAGCGCATGTGCATCGGTGTGAGAGAGAGTCAGCAAAAAAATCCGGGATTCTGGGTGCCCGGAGCATCCGTGAAGGGAAGAGAAGATGACGTGCGCGTAGTGAATGCTGAAGGGTGGGAAGTCTGCTGACACGCGGCGATGACTGACTAGGCCCTGGACTCCTGGCCTAACGATGCTGCGTACGCGTATGCGGTCAGTTATTGATTGGCTGTCGCGAGGAGTGCGGCATATCGATAGATGGAGAACCGGGACGTCATACACGACGAGAATGATCGACTGGATGGACACGGGGACACTACCAGATGGAACACGGCAATGATGGGCTGCTCAAACAGTTTTGGCGACAGATAGGGGTATATGCAAGTTTACTACGGAAAGAAAGGAAACTCCATATTACCACAACTACATATTGCATTGCTGTATTGCACTGTATTGCATTGCTTTATTGCATTGATGTATTGCACCAAATGATCCAAAGAAAGGATGACAAAAAGGGGCCTAACCTGCACAGCATATAATAAGGTAGGATATAGATAGTCGCGGTATCCGGAGCTCGGCTGATTCCGCAGCTTGTCTGTCAGAGCATGATGGCATATACAGGGGGGGGGGGCAAAAAAAAGTCATTCCGGCCGAGTCACATATGAGCGAAGTTTTCGCAGCCCAGACAGAGTAAGTGGATATGAGTTCCAGGGTGGAAGACGCACAAGATCTTCCCCTATAAGCAGGAGCCGGCTGCCGTCATTCACCTTCATGTACACCAAAATATGAAGTCATCTCCAGTCGCGACCTGAGTGGAGAACGCCTTTAGAATTCACGTGGCCTCCAAGCAGCTGCGAGACTTCTTGAATGGAATCACCCATGGATAGCTACCTGGAGACCAGTACTCTTGATCTGCAAGACCTTAAACATCGAGCAGCTCCGGCAACGTCGCTACGGTCCAGGACATAATCTTCACCCCATTCACCAAGGCGCGGGTTGATGGTGTGGACCGGCCGTACCTGGAATGGATGAACCGATATTTTCTTCGTGAGGTCCAGATTGAGGGTGTGAGCTGGTGGCTACATCGAGCAACTCGAGGAGAATATCCTCATGTCGTCGCCATTACTTCTTGGAGCACTTTGTACTGCTACAGGATTGGGTGACAACACATTTAATCGAAGGGCGTTGGAAAAACTTCCGCCTACTTGGAATGGAAGAACGTTGAGCAACCTGGAAAAGATGGAGTATTTAAGCGGGGGTCCTGTACTAAATTCCCTCAATTACTCGATCGGGCGGAGCTCAACAGGGTGGTCTACAGTGACGGAGAAATCAAAGATTTCGCTCAACTCCGGTACCCACTCACTTTCGCGCGGCCGAATCTCTCGATGGCGCTCCTCCAGAAGGCTGTGGCGCAGTGTCATTATAGTATTCAATGTGCTCTTTAATATGGTAGTAAAAATGCCCGATAAAAATTTAATAAAGTGTAGCTTATAGCGCCTTGGAAGTCATGGAGGCAAAATTACTTTTTTTTGGCCCCCCTGTATAGACGACCACGGCAATGACAACGCTCGTGAGTGACATGCTGTCGTGGTGGAATGGCGAAGGGTTGTGGCCCGACCGGCCACGGCGACCATAGCGTAGACACTGACGAAGGAGGCTAGGCGGGCAGCTAGAGTACAGGCGGACAGAGAATGCTAGAATATTCGGCCGACGCGCGAACTTTAAACGATGTGCTGCGGCGCGGCTTCGTTTCAGCTTAACCGTGAAGCGGCCTCACAGAGGTCGTGGCGAACGTCACAACAGTTGCGGTTCTGTCGGAGGTAATAAGGCGCTGTATATTGCACTGCTCATCCCGACTGCATCAGCATTAAGCCATTCTAATATCGCCACTGTAATCATTGATTAAATGGTGCGACTTTTCACGGTTGAAAATTTGGAATCAGCTAGAGGGATCAGATGCGAATTGTCGCTGACTGATGTAGAGCTATTTCCAACTTATTTTCCTACATTTTCGCTTAAAACTACTCAGCGAGCATGTAGCACATCTTGCGGG
This sequence comes from Cooperia oncophora, assembly GCA_036418165.1. Classification (NCBI taxonomy): domain Eukaryota; kingdom Metazoa; phylum Nematoda; class Chromadorea; order Rhabditida; family Trichostrongylidae; genus Cooperia; species Cooperia oncophora. Next base: position 80,226 of record MU912028.1, read on the forward strand.
TTCTGTAGGTTGGAAAGAAAGTCCTACGACACTCTGATCAAGTTGTTCTAGAAGAAAATCGTCCACTAATCAGTGGTGAAAACATTTAAATATGTTGAATGTTTCACCTCTGACCAGTGAAGAGTGTTCCCTGAGGTTTTTACAGACGGGTATATTATGAGCTTATATCCCCCAAAGGGTAACGTACTTTTCGACCTATCCCATACTATGAGTTCCTGTAGGGCAACTCCGCCGTGGTCGAGGGAGCTAACATCTGCGTTGTCTTGAAAGAAGATGTCGTTTGCCGTGGAAGAAGGCCCCGTTTGTATCAGCGCTTGCGAGCTGGAGTTATTCAATTCGAAACTAGACAACTTATAGGTCGGCCACCAACACAGAATGACGGCCGTTTACTCACCCCCTCCCCGGAGGCGCAGCCAAGCACAACCACCAGTAAGTTGGCAACCTCTCTAGGCTGCATCCAAGTGACAACTGCCATGCTTCTCTGCAGTCTCGATTTTATGGAAAAAATTTTGTGAAGGATGTCTCATAAGTTGGGTCAGTCCGGCAAAGTGCACGGAATGGTCCTGACGGAGTTTTCCTTCGTTTGAACACACTAGAATCACTGTTGTAAGGCATTGTGGTTGGTAGTGAAAGTTGGAGTCCTTGCGTAGACTATGCATAGACTATGCACACATCGCTCACAGTATTTCTCAAGGAGAAGTAGCCTGTTTAGTAGAAAGCAAGTGTGCATGGAGTGAAGATTTCACTGTATTATTGGTGGCACTTCAAAGCAATATGGCTGGGTACTGGCACAGCAATAGCGGACGCAGTCTACACTAATCAACTTCAAAATATGGATGACGTCACGCTTGAATCCAAACAGAAACACTTAACCTCTCTCTACTACTCGGCAATGCGAAGGCCGCATGAGGCTATTCCAAAAGGTTCTGGATCTCTATCGTGGAGTGCGACCGTACCCAGCTTATCTACCATACTTACCAGTCACTAGCTACCACCTCCTTTGATCAGTACCGCAGTCTTTGGAAAGCAAAAATTCCGAAAATCGACGTCCACTCGAAAATGGGGTCTACCTATTCTTTTTGTCGTGTTGCCGTTGATCTATAAGCGCGAGAATGGGAGGCTGTGCAAAAGGTGGGCACTAGTCCTAGTCATTAATTATGATTACACCAGCCGGCTTCTCCGGCTGACGCCGGCGCCCCTTCATCTGAGATACAAAACGGCTCCAGTGAGCGGGCGCGGCCGCGCCCGCTTTTTTTTTGCAATTGAACAGATGGTCAACATTCTTTGACCGATAGCACGTTCATAATCCACATCATACCTGCTATTTTCAACACTATTATGGTGTATGGAATGGTAAAAAGGAGCGTTGATCAAGTGGACAGATGAGAGAAAAGCCGGGTACTAGTCGAGCATTTGATCATACGAATGCAGGCAGACGCGATGGACCACGCTCCGCAAGACCGGGCCTATCGCAGAGAAGGCCTGAAGTGCTCTGGAACCGCTTTAGGCCTCCTCTGTGATACGGAAGAAACCTTAGGGCCGGCCATGCCCACCTCGACGCGTGTTCTACCCACAACGGGTATGCTTCACACCTGTGAAGCGGTGACCCCTCGATGACCTACTTTTCCCGGTGTCTGGAACATTCGGGAACCGTTTCAGGAATTTTTGAAGTTGGCCCTGCCCACCTCGCCGCACGCTCCGCCCGCAACGTATGCCTCGTGTTTCTTAAGCAAAGACCCTCTCAAACTATTTTTTTCTCGGTGTATGGAGTGCTCTGGAAGCGTTTTACGGATTTTTCAGACTGGCTCCGCCCACACCGTACACTGCGTCCCAAAAGTATACAGCCACATATAAATCTCACAGTATCCCTCCCTACACGACGTTTTCAAAAAAAAGCCTCTAGGTATAAAATGTGGTAATTACCAGTACCAATTTGCATGCCAACTCCGACAACTGACTTTCCACAGCAACTTCAACTTTCTTTATTTTTCGAAAATTTCTCACTATGACAATGTCCCACAAGTATACAGCCACTAAACGAATCGATTCAGAAAACAACAAGTGTACAATAAATTTAATAAATCGTCGTTTCAGTGATCTATTGCAGCCCCATTTTTCCGAATAAGTTTGAAAATGCGGTTGTCCATGCTCGAATAGAGGTGGTCTATAAGTGTTTTGTCGACATGGTCCCATGCATCAATGATAGCCTCCTTGAGCTCACGGACATTTTCGAATCGCGCATTGTGCGCGTATATCCTGCGTACCATGAAGCCCCAAACATTCTCGATAAGGTTTAGGTCTGGGCTATTCGCTGGCCAGGGCAAAAGAGTGATCTGATGCGGCTGAACCACGCTTGAGTGCCCCGGCTGACGTGGATTGGTGCATTGTCTTGCACGAATACAGGACTTTCATGCCGTATCCTTCGCCAGAGAGGTAACAGACCTCGTCGCATTACCTCTACGTAGTCAGAAGAGTTCATTTTCTTCGATACGAAGCACAGCTTTAAACGTCCCGTTGGTGCGATCGCAGCCCAAACCGTGACACCACCCCCTCCGAAGTTCCGCCTCAAAAAATTGGGCTTATCGTTCCAGAATCGTGCCAGTAGAATCTATTTCCATCTGGGCCGTCGCAGTTAAATTTCTTCTCATCGGAAAACACGACCTGGGGAAAAAAACTGAAAAGACAAGCAGGGGAGCACCGCAGCACGAAAGCTAACCTTGCTCCAGTCGGTTCGGCAGCATCTTCTAGCTTCGGCAGCATCTTCTAGCAAGGGCGAGTCGGTTTTCGCGATGGCGGTCTGTCAGGAACAGTGCCTTCCTCATTTTCTCTCTGATGATGAACTCTCACTTCTTCAAGACACGCCAAACAGTATTTTTCGAGACATTGAGATTCAGCGATGGCTTTATTTCCCTGCATGACATCGTGGAGTTGGATGCTTCTTTCAGATACGACGTTATCTCGTTCAGACAAGCAAAGGATGGACGGCCCAGAACTCTTACTGAACTCCACTATCCTGCGCAGGATTCCTGACCAACTGATCGATAACATAATGACTGCCGGCCCAAACTCTCTTGCGTTGTGACGCCATTCGAGCAGTCTTGAGCCTTCTTTACACATAATCTGACCCGTTCGAAGTCAAGACGTGAAAGCCCTCCCGCCATAACCCTGGACAAAGGTTCAAAGTAAGATGCCATGAGCAAAGTTATACCCGCGAAAAGACAATGCAGACGCAATTCGGGAAATATGCGCTGGCTGTATACTTGTTGGACATTTCATAGTGAGAAAATTTCAACAAATAAAGAAAGTTGAGAGTTGCTGTGGAAGTCAGTTCTCGGAGTTGCATGCAAATTGGTAACTGGTAAAATACATATTTTTATATCATAGAGGCTTTTTTTGAAAACGTCGTCGTCAGGGAGGAGTATGTTTGAGATTTATGGTGGCTGTTAATACTTTTGGGAACGCTAGTGTATCACACCCGCCATACAGCGGTGTGCCTCACACTTCTGAATCGATGACCCTTCGCTGATCTCAAACTACTTTTACCCTGTATCTGGAGTCTGGAGTGTTCTGAGATCGTTTCTGGAATTTTTTCAATTTGGCTCCGCCCACCTCTCCACACGCTCCGCCCACAACGTATGCCTCGTGTTTATTAAACATAGACCCTCTTAAACTATTTTTTTTCTCGGTGTCTCTAGTGCTCTGGGAGCGTTTTACGAATTTTTTAGACTGGTCCCGCCCACCTCGGCGCCCGCTCCGCACACAATGCGAGTGCCTCGCAAATTCTGCATGTGATCACTCGGGGGCCACAATCCACTCTTTTTGCCATCTGTAGTGCTTTAGGACCAAACTACGGTTTTTTATACTGGTACCTCGTGTTCAAATGCACGCCCCGCCCACTTTGGGCGGGCCTCAGCATGCTGCAAACATGGCGGACTCTTGCCAGATGCTCATCTTCGCCATGTACTTTTCTGCGATCTCTAAACATTTTCGGAAACCGAGTCACTGATTTTTATGGAAAGCGCCGCCCATCTGGAGTACCCACCCCCCATCTCGGGAGGGTCTCCTCAGTTTGGTCGGCCAGCCCTTTGCTAACTTTAGTGCACTGTTTCCTCATCTGGGGGCTGCTCTGAAACCGAGTTATGATTTTTTTCAGTGACATCGCTAACTTTAGACGCACGCCCCGCCCACTGTGGGCGGGGCTTACCATGGTTTGTGGGCGTTATTTAGGTTTTGTCCCATGCTCTATCCATCCCCACCATAAACTGACCACTCCAAATCCTTCTACAGGTGCTATGACTTTCGTGACAAACATACAGACGCACACACAGACACAGACACACGCACGGACATAGCCGATTACATTTAGTAGGATTGTAGCTTGGAGGTGTTTTAGTGAAGGAAAACCTGGTCCGAAAATTTGGACAACGTTTCGCAGTGCTTTCTTTCCAACCTAATAGCTAAGCTTGGGGAGGAGCGCCCGACGACAGCCGGGCGATCCGACTGGTGTGACATAACAGGTAATACGTGACATATGACAGAATGCGAGGTATCAACTATGACCATCTTACTACTGCTTCACCAATCTAGCTGGGTTTTTATATAGAAGGAGAGCTGGGGAGGTGAGCCAATTTTCGTACCCCGTTTTACACATCATCACTAGACTATCTTACGGAATGCTCCCGGACACCTCAACCCAGACCCTTCATTCTCATATGAATCCGATCACTTGTTTGTTGATTGTTTTTTGAGATTCCTTGCTATGTATATAAAATAAGGTGATGTTGGTGCAGGCTGCAAATGTGATATTTATAAACCTGAAGGAGGGCTTAAGACCCGAAATGTTTTCAATGAGGCAAACGACTTGAAACAGTTTCATTGTATCAATCACAGAGAGGAATCTGACACTCAAAAATCCTCTGATATTACATCTTGGGTGCTTCGCAACCTAGTCCGTTTAGGAGCGACTCCAATTCAACTGAGTTCTCTTGAAGCCGCTTGAGGGAGCATTTTACATCGTAACTTCCATCATTTCTCTCAATACTTGTAGTCCTTGAGTTTCCTTTACTCACTCCATTGTTCTTCACATAACATACATTTTTTGTTATTCTTATTCGTTTGTTTTTCAGAATGCAGCAATTAAATTCATTAAATTGAAATTAATTTACTATGCCGTAAGATCTTATAGATGGGAATTATTGAGGGGGGTTGAAAGCGAAGAGATAACTCAGCTTTCGTATAGCACATGTCCTTAGACGGAAGCCGAGCAAAAGCATATTCCTCCTCTCGTGCTCCTCGGTAAGGAAAGGAAGAAAAGAAATCGCCTGCAGGTTTATAAGGAACAAAGTTGAAAACGATGAAGATTGAGAAATTCAAGAATGCAAATTGATCGGATTACTAAGTAAGACGAAAATACTACACGACACATGCAGATAAAAGAATTTGAGTTGTATAGACAGCAATTTAAACGAAAACGCCACTGAGAATACCTCGGACTAATCTGCTTATACTCCCGCAATCATTCGTAATAGAGTATTTGTAACATATAAGTTTATTTCTATAAATACTCTCCACTATACTAGCTGTAATGAAGTCCTCACTGTAACCATTGCTACAAAGCATTCTTAACATATCCGATATCCTTCTTATAAACGTATCAAAACGAGTGCAGGTGTTGGCTATCCTACGGGTTTCTGTGTAGTTAACGAAAGCCTTGTTATTAGTGGTGATATTTGAATCATTGTGTGCAAATCTAATCACTTTGAATTAAAATCATCTGTTTTATTATATAAACCAGTAGTAATTTTACCGTTTACTATTTCGATTGTTAAGTCTAAATAGTCAGTGTCAAATCTGTGTTAATTGGGTGAATTTTCTTCAACTGAAGGGTATTTTTATAGAATTCAGCGAGTTGTTCATCGACCTCACTTTCAGACTGGCTATTTATCACTAGGAGATCATCCATATAACTATATGGAATGAGCAATTTACTCGTATTGAGCCTATTGCCTTTGCATAATTATATTCCATAATTGACAGCGTAAGATCTGTCAACAGTGGGCTGAAGTTGCCCCCTTGTGGAACACATTTATTCTGTTTGAATACATTACCAGCGAAAATACAAAAACTGTTACGCAATATGTAATCGATAAAATATATTAAGCCGGTAGCTTTGTAGTATCTGTAGCTGCTTTTATTTGCTTTTTCGTCTGTGTAAAAAAAACATGGTACCCATTACTAGCAAGGAGCGCCTTATTGGCATTTTTGAAGTAGATTCTCATAAGTTATTGCATATTCCTGAAAATGAGGTTATGTTCCAGGTTTGTAAACATATCTGTGAAATCGGCAGTATATATTTCTACATTGCCGTAGGCAATATTAGTTAGCTACTAACTTATATTGATTTTGTTTATTAACCAGTAAGTCTTAATCGTTCTGTTTCGGTTTTGCATCATTTTTCCACAGTTTATGAAATGGTTTTTGAAATGTTTGAAATAACATGCAGTTTTTTGGCTAGGGGTTTGATGCTACTGCTATGTGCGCCAGTAATACATCTGATTTTGATTAGGTCTTTATGCAGTTTAGGCAGAGCATATATAGTTGGTAGATCTGAATCAATTTCTATATTAAGGTTGTTCCTTACACAAAAGAATTTGTGCTTCAGTATCATCGGATATTTCTTACCCGACCTCACAAACGTCATAACTTATTCCCATTTCTTTCATCAAGTTAATTAGGTAAAATTTTTTTTGCATATAATTCCGTAGTTGTTGCTAGCTTTGTCAAGAAGACAAAAATATAGTTGTCCTGATATTGTTTGATCAAGTCTTAAGGTGCTTGTTCTCCTATATTAACGATATTATTCTTGGTGAGCAGCGGTTTTACTTTATATGGTAACACGAATGTATATGCTGTTGCAGTGGGTTAACTTTGTGACTGTTATTTTTATATCTCCGCTTGAAATAATTGACAACTTTTCTGAGTGTGTAACAACAATGAAACTCCAAAAGTTTATTCCAAAAAACTCAAAAGACTGTGAAAGTCTCAAAAGTTTGTTATAATATATCTTAACTTGCAATATTTCGGTGCGTAGCACCTTCATCAGGCGTGAAAATATAGCTTGTTTTGTTGATTATACCCACTACAAAGTGCAACCCGCACGGATCCCACCCCTACCAAGCCACTTACCAGTTGTCCCGAAATTAAAGACCAACCCACCCCAACCATGCCCTTGAACAGTGGGATACTTGTGGTGCGATCACATTATCACTTGCATGATGTCACGTAGCTCCTCCCTGTTGTTTATTTCTGGTAACAGCCGTTTTATTTCCAGAGCCTCCAATATTTTCCTTTCCATTGTGTTCTCCACTGAGCGGGGTAGCACTGTGATGGTTAATGAGGGAGGTTCTGGTGAGCGTGTTCATGTGTGCGATGCCTGGAGAAACTGCTATTGGGGTAGGAAGGTGGATTCCCTAGCGCTCTCCGGTGTTCGTCGATCCTTTGGAGAGGGGCCTCCCAGTTTCTCCCACATATTTTTGTCCCCACTGCTGGCCATTGTGTACCTAGACTCCAAGGTCGCTGACTGCGGGCATAATTTTTTATTAAACGATATATCGATGACGTGTTCATAATTGGCTCTTCTCCAGCCGAAATAGAAGGGACACTTCTCAGTCTGAATTCGCAGGATCCCAGCGTCAGGTTACGGTGGAAAACCCCCACAGTGATGGATTTGTCCCATTCTTGAACACAAATGTTCGGATCAGACACGGAAACACGAAGTTATCCTGGTAAAAGAAGCCAGCATCAATGTGTATGAAGACCAATGTTGTCCGGAATTTGGTCATCACAAAGGAAAAGATATGCACTCAATAATCACCAGAAGTAGATTCGATGGTGGACAGAATTTGAGAGGAGAATGGTCATACAAGCACTCGCACCCACACATGGAAACCACATTCGACACCGGACGGAATTCCCTTGGTATTACCTTACCTAAATGAAAGCACAGCCTTAAAAGTAAATAATATAGTGAAGTGCTCACCACTACCGATACGTTGAATATTCCGTCCGCCACCAAATTTGAAACGTCTTCTTACCTTTCCAAGGCCTTATGAAAATAGATGTGGAAGGGGAGGTTGTAGTTACTGCAACGACTCTAAAATTTGCTAGCTCAGGGGAACAGTTTATCTGGTGGAGAGTCAAGGTTGCGGACAAAAATATGTGGGAGAAACAGGGAGGCCCTTCTATAAAAGGATCGACGAACACCGAAGAGCGCTGGGGAATCCACCTTCCTACCCCAATAGCAGTTTCTCCAGGGCGCACACATGAACACGCTCACCAAGAACCTCCCTCATTAATCATCACAGTGCTACACCGCTCAGTGAAGAACACTATGGAAGGGAAAATATTGGAGGCTCTGGAAAACGGCTGTCACCAGAAATAAACAACAGAGAGGAGCTACGTGACATCATGCAAGTGTTAATGTGATCGAGCCACAAGTATCCCACTGTTCAAGGGCATGGTTGGGGTGGGTTGGTCTTTTATTTCGGGACAACTGGTAAGTGGCTTGGTGGGGGTGGAGTCCGTGCGGGTTGCACTTTGTAGAAGGTATAACCAACAAAACAAGCTAAATATTTCAAGGCCTGACGAAGGTGCTACGCACCGAAATATTGCAAGTTAAGATATATTATAACAATTTTGAGACTTTCACTGTCTTTTGAGTTTTTTGGAATAAACTTTTGGAGTTTCAGATTGTTGTTACACACTCAGACAAGAAATGAGACTCCGGGTCAGCACCACACTCCAATTGACAACTTTGTTAAGGGTAGCCTCATAAATCGGTTTAACTTCTTGCTTTGTTATTCCTGTGTCTATCTCTATTTCGTTCCTTTCATCATGTGTTCCCTGAGTTTTCTTTCCTTCAATATATTGATATTGCCTGTAATAATGTGCCCATGCTAGCTGTTAATATTAGGTTGTTCGAAAAGTCCTGCGACACTTTGACCAAATTTTTCGAACTAAATTTCTGGTCAGTGAAGGACATCTCCAATCTACTGGTAACCGCAGTTGATGACTAGGACTAGTGCCTTCCTTTTGCACAGCTTCTCATTTTCATTCTCATAGAACTACGGCAACTATGATAAAAAGAAGATGTGGACCTCACTCTCGAGTTGAGGTCGATTTTTGCTTTCTAAAGGATGCGATAGGGACCAAAGGAGATGATAATTAGAGGCTGCTAACTTTGTTAAATAACCTGGGTACGGTAGCATTCTCCGATCGAAATCCATGATCTTTTGTCGTAGCCTGATCCCTACATGCGGTCCTGGCATTACCGAGTGGTAGAGAAAAATTGAGTATTTCTGAATGAATTCAAGCGTGACGTCATCCATGTTTTGAAGTCGATTAAGGTGGACTGCGGTCCTTACAACGGTGCTGGTATCAGCGATACCGCTTTAAAGTCCCACCAATAACACACTGAAATCTTTATCCCATGCACATCTGCTCTTGGCTAAGCAATCTACATTACTGTTTGAGAGATCCTGCAAGGGACATGTGCATGATGTACGCAAGGACACCAACACTCGCTACCAAGCACAAGATCTCCCAAAAGTTCTTTCGCTGTGTACAAGGAGAAGAAAACTCAGTCACGGTCATTCGGTATGACTCAGACGGGTCCAACTTTTAAGGCATCCTTCACAAAATTTTTTTCCGATAACCGAGATTGCGGAGAAGCATGGCAGTGGTCATTCAGATAAAGCCTAGAGAGGTCGCCAACTTACCGGTGGTTACGTTCAGCCAAGTCCAGCCTGGGGGCGGTAACACAAAAACTACCTTCTGCCATGGCAAGCGATATCATTCCTTAAGACAACGTAAGTGTTAGCTTCCTCGACTACGGCGGAGTGGCCCTAGAGGAACTCATAATATGGGACAGGTCGAGAAGTACCTCGATCTCTGGGAGACTTTTAAGCTTTGAAAACTTCTTCAAGCTCATGATGTACCCATGTGCAGAAACCCCAGAGGACACTCTCTACTAATCAGGGATAGAAACATCCAAAATGATCTTTGGTCTTTTTCTAGAACAATTTAATCAAAGTGTCGCAGGGCTTTTCAAACAACCTAATATATTTCTGCACATCTTCTGAATTACATACAGTCAATAGTGATTATCCGCTTCAATTTTTCGTCGTCGAGACTCATTGATACTTTGTTATAATTGCATATTTGGTCGCCACTGAGTTATTGTGATTATAAATTATTCTAATAGGTGTAAAGTCACAACCATTCCCGTTATGCAATACTTTGACAGTACGTGAATTAAAAGTTCTGTTGAAATGTATCTCATTAAATATCCTGGTTCTGAAGCTGACTTCACTGTTATGAAAATTACTTCTGGGTTTTTCTTTGATGACTGAATCATGGTGAAAGTAAGCCAACAAGCAAAACAACAAATATTTTGTTTTGTTATTGACCGTCTGTAGAAAATCCACAGACACAGGGTTTAATGATCTTGTATTACTTCATTACGAAGGCTTCTAAAGACACGTGGTACGCTCAAACACATTGAGAGTGTATGAGACTATCACCCCCCCCCCCGGCTGTCTATGTGTCGCGGTCCCCCCGCCCAAAACTGCACGGGGTCAGAGTACGGGGCCGTGGAAAGTCGTATTCCTTGCTAACCGCCCTCACGTTTATGCTAACACCATCCGCGCGGCGCGGTCGCGTGCAGCTCTCTTGGCTTTTTGTCAAATCCTGTAATTGCGCTTTGGAATACAAGTACAAGACAATTTCTTTATGCGGATAACATTTTAGGTGCTGCAAAATAAGAACCGAAGATGATGACAAGGGCTAGAACTCAAGAGCACTTGTGGTTCTTCTGCAACATCCCTCAGAGGCCGCGCAAGCCCACAGAACATGACAATAAAAACGGACAACATGACAATAAAACATGACAATACAAGCAAAACGCAATTTCTCAACATTTGAGGTAATGCTCATGGTTCAAAGTCCGAATAGAAGGTGATGAAGATGACGAAGGCAGAAATGAACAACGAATGTGGATGTAAATAAAACAAAATTGAAAAAAAAAACGAAGGAACGCAATAAATTAAAATCGCATGTGCCTTTCCGCCGATCGCGGCTCGAATCCGTATAATGCTATAGAAATACTTCGCAGCTAACGAGTAGGACGCCTTGGTCGTTTTATTTTGATGTTTTGTATGAATGCGCGGCCTGCGAGGGCTATTGCAGAAGCAGCACAGTTGCTCTTGAGTTCTAGCCTCGTCACAATCTTCAGTTCTTTGTTTTGCAGAACCTAAAAGTGTTATCCGCATAAGAAATTGCGTTGTATTCGTATTCCAAAGCGCAATTACAGGACTTGGCAAAAAGCCAAGAGAGCGGTCCGCGCGGCCGTGCCGCGCGGACGCTGTTAGTAAAAGCGTAAGTTTGCGAAAACGGGCGGCGTAGCAAGGAATTACGACTTTCCCACGGTCCCGTACTCTGACCCCGTGCAGTTTCGGGCGGGAGGACCACGACACATCGACAGCTGGGGGGCTGATAGTCTCATGCACCCTCAATGTGTTTGAGCGTACCATGTGTCTTTAAGTAGTCTGAAGTATTGTATAGGCTTGAGTGTTTCTGCACTGCTTGTGATTTCTTCTGTGACGCTATTATATGTGATTCCTTTCTTGTTTTTGTTGGTTCTCCTTCCTCTATTGATTCTTTGCTTCGTAATCCTTAGCGAAAAAAACGGATGATTGCCTTTGTATAAGCGAGGGTTGTCCACATTTGTTATATTTCCATATCCTTTGATGTTATCATTCATTTTATCATTTGCCTTCTGAGAGTCCAGCACTTACACAGAAAAACCCTTGTTACGTTTATTAAATGATTATACAAGAGCATATGTATCTTTTGTGTGTAATTTTTGGTATTATGTTCTCCGATTCTTTCTTTCAAATTCCTTATAGTCATACCAACATACTGTATTCCACGTCCGTTGCATGTTAAATAGTATATTACGTTCTCTGTCTTGCAGTTTGTATTTGTTTCTTTATGTGTTTGTATGTGTAAGCCTGTAACATGTGAACAATGATGTTCTCCGTTTCTGTTATGCTACAAGTTAAACAATTTCTGTTGCATTTGTAACTCTTGTTGCCATGAACAAATCCATCAAGTAAGTAGTGATCAGCTCCATCCCTTACCTTGTGGAGCTTTGTGGACGAAGTAATTTTGTGCGCTAATTTGAGCATTTTTTTGACCTAATTCTAAGCGCATGAGCGGTCAAACTTAGACGCAGAGCTGAGTCTTCTCGGAGGTTCGGCAGGCTGCCCAGGGGGGTGGCTGTCCCTGCATGAACCACTAGCGCTGGAGGTGCCAAAAACTGACCCGTCCTGCCGTTTTTGACTTGCATAACCTCGTCAGCACTGATCCCAATTTTTGTAGGGGTATGGCCCTCTTGTAAAAGAGGCATGGACCTCCTATGTGTAAAAAAGCATTTATAAAGGATAAGGGACTGTACAAAGAAAAAAAGAAAAAGAAGAAAAAAATGAAAAGAAAAAGGAAAAAGGAAAACGACGGACGGGGACCAACATATGTAAATAACAAAGACTGCAAATGTCAAAACACTGAAAAATTATGGTGTATGCGTTACGTTGTTGTAACGTGTATAACCAGTATTCGATGAATAATTGTACATAGATGAACAGCAAAGACCCTGTGTAATGAAAAACAACAGCAATTAAAACTGTGTAATTACAAACCCTTTCAAATGTTACCGCTGTGTGGATTGAATTCGAAAGCGAAGCGCGTTCCAAAACTCTCAACCGAACACTGTCTTCTCACAAGTTAATCTATCTCTTTATGTTAGGGTGTCCGGAAAGTTTTGGGAACTTTCACCCAGCGCATTCAAGCTTATCCACAGCAATAAGCGATAAAATTTTATAATTATAATAAATATTGTCCATCTTATGTACCTTACCTTTTGGGCGGGAGTACCTTGGTGGGCGCTAGCACTGCGAGTACTGAGAACTGAACTTCCATGTAATAGACCGATTGACCTCCTAGTACAGATAATTTCGAAGCTCATTTTATCCAGCACCGGAGGCGGTTCCTCATTCCCGATTTGACCGATATAGGAGACAGAACGGTGAAGATGAAGTTAAACGCGTTAGGACTCGTGCGCGCTCGCACATTTTTCAGGTGATGCCAACTCATTCCAACAATGGAAAATAACACCAGCCAAGCCAGCATTAGCATTAATCTACAAACATTTCTCTTTATCATAGCACTTGATGTATGACCTTCTGTTGGGGCATTCTCTTGTTACACTTCTTCAAACTAAAAGGGTGAAATTTTCTCAAAACTCTCCGGACCACCTACTACAAAAGGTTCTTCTTTGGTTGAAGCACATACTCACAGTGGGCGAGGCGTGCTCTGAGCCGCGCTTGCTGCAGAATCGTAACTCGGTAACAAATCAGGGGTCCGACATCCATATGCTCGGTCGAATAATCGTGATCACTGTTTTTGCATTCACACCTGTCTGCTACTTGCTTGATATACAAGGGGGCCAAAAAAAGTCACTTCGACCGAGTCACATATCAGCAAAGTTTTTGCAGCCCAGAGAGAAGATGTGGGTACGAGTACCAGGGCGGAAGATACCCAAGATGTTCCTCGATAAGCGGGAGCGGGCCTTCGCCTATCATCTTCGTGTACGCCAAAATATGAGGTCATTTCCAGTCGCAGCCTGACTGAAGAAGACTTTTGGAATTCTTGTCACCTCCAAACAGCTGCGAAATTTCTAGTGTGGAGTCACCCATGGGTAGCTACCTGGAGACTAGTAATCTCAATCTGGAAGACCTCCAACATCGAGCAGCTCCGACAGTCTAGGACATCATCTTTATCGCAGTCGTCGAGGAGCGGGTTGATGGTATGGACCGGAGGTACCTAGAATGGAAAGATCAATATTTTCTTCGTGTACCCCGGACTGAAGGTGAGCGCTGGCAGTTACATCGAGCAACTCGAGGAGAATATCCTCCCCACATGTCGCCGCCCCTACCTTCTTGGAAACTTTGTACTCTACATCATTGTGTGCCACCACGTGGAATCGAAGGGCGTTGGAGAAACTCTCGCCTACTTGGAGTGGAAGGGGGCTGAATACCTAAAGAAGATGGTATATCCAAGTAGGCCACCTGACCTGAATCCCCTCAGTTACTCGGTTCGGGCGGAGTTCAATAGGGTGCTCTACGGTGGCGGAGAAGTCGACTATCTCGCTGATGTCAGGCACCACATCGCGGCCGCACGCCAGAATCTCTCGATGATGCTTGTGAAGGCTGTAGCGGAGTTTCATAATAGTACTATACGCTCTTTAATATAGTGTTAGAAATGTCCGATATAATTCATAAGGTGTAACTTATAGCGCCACGAATGCCAATGAAGAAAAGTGACTTTTTTTGCCCCCCCCCCTCCCCTGTATTTTTATTCACTTTGCCACTTCTGGCTCGCTTTCGTTTTACTTTTACTTCATTAATCTACAGTGTATCATCCGATGAAGAAAAATCTAGGGATGAATAAACTTTCAAATGTATTTTGTAAGGGAGCGTGTTGGGGCCATTGTGTGCCCGGTTGCAACAACCCCTTGCTCACCAGTTCACATCACTCCTACCTGGACTGTGGGACCGGTTTTCTAGTTCTCAGTCATTGTCAAAGCATATGGATACCTATCGCAAAACACAAAATCGTTGAAAAGCCGTTCAGCAGTAAGTCTGCAGCCACTGCCCGGAGACGCTCATTGCCACAACCAAGTAAACTTGTTCTGAGTGAATACTCAGCCCAAATTGCCGCTTTGTTGGAGAGCAGATAGTCGTGCGGAACAAATATGGGGTTTTGCGAGGCGAAATTCAGGCCCATGGAAAGACGACTTGCCATTACATTAGGAGACAAATTGTACACTCACATCCGTGGAATCGTGATGGAGTTCTGATCCTTGCCATGTGTGAGGTGAATGGGTCCGCAGCTGCAGTAGCCTGCCCCTTTTTCCATTCAGAACTGCACGATAATAAGACTTGATGGGTAGTGATACCTCAAAGCCGACTTCATACTTCGCCTCGCGCTGCCGCCACTCGTACGCCTAATGCAGCCAAACCGCTAGTTGTCTGCACCCTTCTACTTCTGGTTGTTCTCTTCATCTGAGTATGTGTTTCGTTGCACGACCTTGATAATTGCGCAAAAGCTACACTTTGAGGATAACGCGGGCGAATTTTGAAGCCGGCATCACTACTCTCCAGTCTTTTTTCGTGCATCCCTGAGCAAAGAATTCGGCAATCTTTCACTGCTGCGGCCCATTCAACTAATACATAGCAGCGACCGTCCAGAGGGGTGTTCAATTTGTCTTTAACACCGATTACCGCAAATCGTCTTCAGTTTCCATATCCTTTGCGTACATTCAACAAATTGGAGCTGGAGAGGGGATTTTGTTAGAAAGAAAGAATTCACCAACTTCAACGATGTCTTATGTGAAAAAATGTTGGGCGTTCATGGCTGGCTCACAAAGGAAGAATGGTAAGTCGAAGTGACCGTTCGGAATGAGGTGATTTCGGCTGAAAGATCTTCGGGTACGTTGTAAGGCTCACGAGTGCGGGTTGAAGGTTTGGACCCTTGTGCGTGTGCTCTTTTGCATTTTTTCGAAAGAGGTCCCTGTGCTTTTCAAAGCTATTTTGCTGACTCTTGTGCTTGATAATGTCGTGACATAATGTTTCTGAACTAATGGAGCCATTGCTAGCGATTTCATGGTGAACATTTCTGGCTAGAGAAATTGTCATGCGAGCCGAAAACTTCCAGCAGGTGCGAAAGCACAACTCTGGGATAGAAAATCCTTCGACACTGTGCGATTGATGAATAAAGATTTGCCCATTACGATCTCCAGCGTAATTGTCACATCAACGCTACATAATTTGAGAGCACTTTCCAAATATACTCATCTTTGCGCACAACTTCGTGAGGTTTCGGATTCGGTTTCCAGTCATGTCGTTTGGAGAATAAACACATTGGAATGCACTTTTGGTGTGAAGATATGCATTTTAAATCAATGAAAGAAGTCAAAAACCAAACCCAAAACCACCCAAAAAATGTTCTTGATGGAATCGTGCACAATGGCTCCATCACTCCAGAAACATTACGTCACGGCATTATCAAAGTTACCAAAATCGCTTTGAGTGCACAGGGACCACTTTAAAAAATTCAAAAGAGCACACGCATCAAGGATTCAAACTCTCGACCCTACATTCGTGAGCCCTACAACGTAACCACTGGACACGCTGCTACGGCAGGATGAGGCTTACGACGCCATTTCGTACTGAATGCCAGCATTCTACCCATAAAAAGCTCCATAACCCGTCCAAAGACCTCTCAGCAGTATACATTTCAAATATATCATTTCAAATGGCCACTTCTACCTACCATCCTTCCCTTGTCAGTTAGGTGATATCATCAACAGATGTCGTGTTTTCTCACTTACCTTTCTTACTTACACGACTACGCAGCGGTGTTCTCATTCAGGCGCACAACCATTCTTGTCCTACGCTCATTTTGAACATGACAGAAGATTTCTAACCTTGTTTTTTGCCGTACGCTTGTGCGAGCGTGGTGTGTTCCTCGAAACATTTTTGATAACACTGACTGAGGATGGTCGCCAGGTAGAAGTAGCCGTTATTAGTGAGGCATAGCTCACGGTACGTGATTTTGAACGCTGATCTCAAATCTGCTTTCGAAGTTTGCGGGGCGATTCTCTGAAAGGAGTTATGAAGTTTTTTCCTGCGCCTCTACTGTGAAGCAGGTAATAGGATCGGATCCCTGCTAGGGTTAATATTTTGCTTCCTGAAGAAACATGGCAAATTGTCGTCGTGGCATTATTACTGCATCAATGCTCACCTAGGCTCGCTTGAAAAAGAGTTTGCGTGCAGTTATTACGGCGTTTGAGCGCCTTTTGATCAAGAAGAAAACAGGAGCGCACAGGTGCTCATGGCGCAAGATACAGGCGTTTCCGTTCATGGAGGGTGTCAGGTGTCATATTAGTGCTGAGCGGGCCAAAACACCCTTAGGTGCAAGTTTCTAGCCAAATCTGACATTTTGGCTTGACTTGGAAAAGTGAAGCACCCATGGTATTTACTTCAGTACATGTTCACACACATTTAGCTACAGATATTCTCTCCTGTTCTTTCACACACATTTAGCTACAGATATTCTCTCTTGTTCTATGTCCATTCTGCCAATCCTAACGCATTCACTCTGTTACTCCTCCATTCCTAATCTCTCTATATCTCAGGTCATCCCATTCAAAATGTGGAGACATACGGAGGAATGGCAGAAAAGTAAAAGGGATGGGGCAGGAGGCTACTATACCATTTGGGCTAGTACCTCTAGCTATGTATCTGTCAAGTATGGAAACCTACCCTCAGAAGAATCTCTCGAGTAATTGAAAAGAAGCCGAGTTGTGGAAATAGGAAAGCGCGGTGCTCAAATTTGACCTTGTCAGACCAGTAGTTGCGTGTATTGGTTGAGAAGTCCGAATAAAGAAAAAGAGAAAAAATTTGTTGTTGTGGATGGTCCCATAATGTTCATCCCGTACAAGAAAAAGGGGCGCATGAAGTCAAGCGCCGATTGTCGCTGATCACAGAGGCTGAACCCTTGTCGAGCTCCCTCGCGAGACTGACATCCCTGCTGCAAGTGCTTCGAGTTATGTCCGATAAACTGAATATGGTCGAGAGGGCGTGCGTATGGTTATTTTTCTTGTAGAAGCACGAAAGCAGTACCGATTCTATGCCTGTGGTGTATATTGCCTGTTCTTCGACAATCAGATCGACAAATGGATCGTACCGTACAACTACAAGAATGCCACCATTGCTCGCCACAGTAGCAGGCCCCGACTAACTATATTATAGGGCAGTGCTAGGACACAAACAATACCGGCACCTGGGGTTCAATTCTCATTCACATAAAGCCGTTCGACTGTTCTAGTCAGTCGAAGGTACGGTCGCGATTACTAACACTACACGTTTTGTCATTCGCCGAAATTGCATCAACAGCAATTTTTTCGCACTTGTTGAAAAAACGAAGATACCAGTGGTCTAAACGTAACTGGATCGGGTCATTGGTGAAGGAAGGATCTACTTACAAGGGCAGATACCAACTCGTCCTGGCCATTCAGAATGAGATGTATACTCCTAGAAGCGTCTTCGGCCGCTGATATCAAATCTGGCCTCCAAATCTGCTAAACGATTCTGGGTGAGGAGTTACGAACCTTTTTTGCTACTGTGCTAACCATTGCGATGCGCCCCCCTGCTTATGCTTCGCGCTGGTAAACCTTCGTGACCAACCGCCATCGTGGCTCGGTGACGCAGTAGGTAAGTGGATGGACTCACAGTCGTGCGATGGGGGTTCGAGTCCTTGATGAGTTTCGTAGTTTTGCTTTTCTTGAAACGTGCGCTCAACACTTGGGAAGTAGTTTTGCATACCTGTACGACCACCAAGACCCCTCCCTGCTGCTTATTAGCCCTATGTCTGATTTTGAGAAGGGTTTCATTTTGACTTCATGAAAGCATTCATTTTCATGCGTTGGTATGGCAGCTTTATTAACGCATATATTTTGTAATTAGTGCAACTTTTTCGCACTCGAACGGTAGAAGGCAATGGCTTCATTCACTTAAACCACACGCATACTTGATAATGGACTTGTATAAAGTGAAGTCCATAAGTGGGCAATGGGTACAAGCGAACTACTTCTCTATCGGGACCTTTACATCCCCAAAGTGACGTAGCTGTTCTTCTAGCTCCTAGGGAACTTTCTTCATCGCCATCACACGTGATCAGAGAGGATTCGTACTGTCGTCCTCTACGAGCTATCTTCCTCGCAGTCAATTACAAGGTTGTCGTACAGTGTGTCGACAACCTTGTAATTAACATTGACACTCATTCGTACCCCAGAAAACTCAAGAAAACCTTTTTCGCTGAATCGTTGCCTATAGGTGTAATTCGATGCCCAGATCACGAATATCACATTTTTTCGAGCGCTGGAGTCATTTGGCGCCATTCTGCGCCAAGTTGGCCGCCCACTTTTTTTCACCAAAAACGATGAAAACTTGCATATGGGGTTAATTGAGGTCGATTACGGAACTAGCATCCGCGCTAGGCCCTGGTGCGATTTGCGCCATTATGCGCCAATTTGGCGCCATATTGGCGCATCATGGCGCCCAAATCGCGCCAACGCTGGAAACCTGTGGGATATTCTTAATCAGGACCTCACAATTAATCCCATATGCAAGTTTCATCAACTTTGGAGGAAAAAGGTGTGGGCGCCAAATTGGTGCATAATGGCGCAAATCGCGCCAACGCTGAAACCTGTGGTATTTCTTAATCAGGACCTCAAATTAACCCCATATGCAGTTTCATCACTTTGGAGAAAAGGTGTGGCGCCAATTGGTCATAATGCGCCAAATGACGCCAGCGTCGAAACGAGGGTTAAAACCGTGATCAGGGCATAGAATTGCATCTGTAGACAACGTTTAGCGAGAAAATTTTTTGAGCTTTCTGGGGTAGGAGTGGTTCAACAGTGCCTAATATTACTTTAGTTATGGTAGGCACGGTCGAAGGTGTTGGCTGATATTGTGTGCGTGATGATTAGAGCTACCGAACATGTGAAATCTTTCTTTGCCCACACACGTTGTCATTTATAGGATGGTGAAGTTCGCAGATCACGTACTTCAGGCGGATATGCATGTGTATTTGGTCCCTTGCATGAACGAGTTGGGTAGAAGTGTTAATTTTTCACGAAAATCGTTCGCGGGGGTCAATAAAGACAAGGAGTTGTCTTGGTTGGTCGGACAAGGTATGCAAACTACTTCCCAAGTGTTGAGCGCACGTTTCAAGAAAAAGCAAAACTACGAAATGCATCAAGGACTCGAACCTCCATCGCACGACTATGACTCCATCCACTTTACCTCTGCGCAGCGAGCCACGATGGGCGTTGGGTCACGAAGGGTTTACAAGTGCGAAGCATAAGCAGGGGCGCACCGCAATGGTTAAGCACAGTAGGCAAAAAAGGTCCGTAACTCCTCACCCGAATCGTTTGCAGATTTGGAAGCCAGATTTGATATCAGCGTACGAAGACGCTTCTAGGAGTATACATCTCATTCTGAATGGCCACTACGAGTTAGTATCCTTCCCTTGTATGAGTTCAAATATTACTTTCTTATCTGGTTTCCTCATCGCTTTATATGAACAAAATCTTCCGCACTATTGAATGGAATGACCTAATATAACCCATAAGTTTTTTCTGTGTCTGTGCGTCTGTGTGACCGCCTGAAAATTGGGAGCTAATGAAAATTACTTTCTGGGGAACTGATTGTGCCTGGAGAAGATGTGACATAGGCCAGCATTTGCAGAGCACACACGAAGTAACCTAGGCTAGTCAGTCAATGATCGGGGCGTTTGCCGAAGTGAACGGTGCCGAGGATAAAAACTCTCAAACGGATCAGCACAGGAAATTGAGAATATGAGTGAAACTGAGCAGCGGTTGGCAAACGAAGTGTGGGAGAGACACAATTAGTGAGTATGTTCTGTATCAAACGGTTGATGCCGCCTGCAATAGTTCATTCCGCATATATATAACAATAAGGAGGGTGCACAATAGAAATTTCGACGACGGTCTCCTAGCGGGGGGAGGGGGTAAACACAGCGAATGAAACTGTAAAGTTTGGCAAATTATGAAAAATATTTTTCGACAGTTCTTATGGACATTGACAAGTCGCAATGACATGAACGACATTCTTGATAAATATTTTGACAGAAGGGAGAAGGGCACCTGCTTCACAGGCGGAAGGAGGATCTCACGGCGAAGAAGGGCGATTGAACTGACGCTTATTTGAAGAAGTCAGAGGGAACGTGTACTTTAATCCGACTGGCGCTCATTGGAAGGAGTCAGTGGGGAAAACGTGCTTCACGCGGAAAGAGGATCGACAGTTTGAGAAGGGTAATCCGACTGGCGCTCATTTGAAAAGGTCAGGTCAGAGGCCTACTTCACTCGCGGAAGGAGGATCGACAGGTGGAGAAAGGTAATCCGACTGGCGCTCATTGGAAGGAGTCAGTGGTGAAAACGTGCTTCACGCGGAAAGAGGATCGACAGTTGAAGAAGGGTAATCCGACTGGCCCTCTTTTAAGAAAGTGATTTGAAAAACCTACCTCACTCGCGGAAGGAGGATCGACAGGTGGAGAAAGGTAATCCGACTGGCGCTCATTGGAAGGAGTCAGTGGTGAAAACGTGCTTCACGCGGAAACAGGATCGACAGGTGAAGAAGGGTAATCCGACTGGCGCTCATTGGAAGGAGTCAGTGGGGAAAACGTGCTTCACGCGGAAACAGGATCGACAGGTGAAGAAGGGTAATCCGACTGGCGTTCATTGGAAGGAGTCAGTGGGGAAAACGTGCTTCACGCGGAAACAGGATCGACAGGTGAAGAAGGGTAATCCGACTGGCGTTCATTGG